>JBBPTZ010000008.1:109552-137036 GCA_038094315.1 Phylloporus cf. tubipes
AAGGTCCAAGAGAAGGAATCAAAGCTGAAGCAATCCGAGGAGGAACTTTATGCGCGGCACAAGGAGATGAAGGATGCCCTGGACAAGCAACGTGCCGACTTGGAAGACAAGAAGCGGAGGATCGAGAGTGGCCGACCACTTACGCCGGAAAAGAACGCGGTGAGCGCATTTCCTATCTTTATATTTAGTGACTTATTATTTGTGTTCAGACCAAAAACCGTCGCTTCCTCCGGTAGAAACTCGATCGTCTGGGTGCTCGTTGGCTTGTTACAGTACCTTGGTGGTCGTGCGTTTTACTATCTTCACTCTGTTCCCGCCACTTCTACTTTACCGTTTAGTTCTCTTGCTAGCGTACATTGTCGTGTTTGCTTCTCGCTCGTTAACTGCCCCGGAACATTTTCCACACTCGTTTGAACTGACATTCGGGCTTGGCTACCATCTCTCCCTTTTAGTATGATACTCTCGCTGTCCTTGATGGAGAATCGCAGGATGTCCTAGGACATCTTGGGGGTGATTGGATTGTGTTCTCCCCCTTTTTTTTCTTTCTCTCCGTCGTTTTCTCCCTTCGATTGGTTAGGATTTTGAGTTGTGCACACGACACGCAAATATACCCGGTGCAGTGTTGCCACTATGTCAACAGCGATAAACACAGATAATGATGTGCCATCGTATGCTGGGCCGAACGACGACGACGACGACGCGCACGAACGATGTCCGATGTCCAACTGCTGTTGTCCGCTTTGGACGTATTCTCGCGCGCACCAGACAAGACTTCCCTGGAGAATGCCAACGTGTGGCTCCAGGATTTTCAACATTCTGTAAATATAGTTTCGCCCTTGGCCCACTTGTCGGACGCGCTCATCCGAGTCCCAGCGCGACGCTTGGTCGACCTGCAACCTCCTTCTCATATCTCCAGATGCACCGCCCGCTGCAAAGCTCTTCGCCGCTCAGACCTTCAGATCAAAGGCAGGTGCCACTCTGCTATCCACTCCTCCGCTCACACTTTTCCACTCCAGGTTACCTACGATCTCCACCAAGTTGATGAATCAAACCTCCTGCCGTTGCGAGATACCCTGATCGCTGCTCTCAAGAGATACCACACAGGCCCTCGCAACGTGATCACCCAACTGTGTCTGGCAGTGTCTGGCCTAGCCTTACAGCTCCATCAGTGGGACAACGCGGTGCAGACCATGATTAACTCCTTTGGCAACGATCCTGCGACCGTGCCTGTGCTTTTGCAATTCTTGACAGTTCTCCCCGAAGAATTGACATCCAACACGAGAATTCCGGTCACGGTGCGTTAACGTCAAGTCACTCGAGCTTCGCGCTGACGCTGGAAATCTCAAGGACGAGGAGTATCGAGACAGGTCTGCCAAACTCCTGACTGAAAATGCCGGTCGGGTGCTAGATCTTCTCGTAATGTATATACAAGCATCAGGCATGTGCTCTTTTTGGGTGTCCTCGACGTTCCCTCGACATTCCCATCAGGCGTAACAACGACGGTGCAAAACCAAGTTTTCGGCTGCCTCCGCTCTTGGCTCATCGCCGGCGAGGTTAATGCATCGGTTTTCGCCAGTTCACAACTTTTTGGCTTTGTCTTCGAAGCTTTGGGTTCCGATGAGCTGTTTGATTCTGCCGTGGATGTTCTCTGCGAATTGATTCATGAAACGCAAGAAATTGAAGACAACATGCCCGCCATAGAACTCATTGTACCACGTGTCATCGGTTTGAAGGTTCAACTCGGGGAAAGAAAGGAAGATCCTGAGAGAATCAGGGGCCTGGCAAAAGTACTTGCAGAAGCTGGGGAGACTTATCGTCTTCTCATTCTTCGTCATACGGAGACATTTTTTCCAATCGTTGAAGCCATCGGCCTTTGCTCAGCCTATCCGGACCTTGATATCGTACCAATTACCTTCCCCTTTTGGATGCGCCTCGCTCAAACTATTGGGAAAAAGCCATCCGTTGAACCCATGTTCGTCGAAGCATACAAGACACTTATGGGGGTTATTATCCGACATTTACATTTCCCTCCTGATGCCACTAGCCTTGCTCCTCAAGAGGCCGACAATTTCCGCTCTTTCAGACATGTCATGGGAGATACCCTGAAGGACTGTTGCCTTGTCCTGGGTGCGGATGCGTGTCTACTGTCAGCATACAATCTCATCACCCTGGCGCTCTCCCGCGGCCCTCATTTAATCTCGTGGCAGGAAATCGAGGCGCCCTTATTTGCGATGCGATCCATGGGCGCTGAAGTCGACTTTGATGACAGCAATGCAGTTCCGAAGATCATGGATCTTATCCCATCTCTCCCGAGCCATCCTAGAATCCGCTACGCTGCGCTGCTGATTATCTCGCGCTACACGGAATGGATTAATCGCCACCCGGATTACATTAGTTTTCAGCTGCAGTACATTTCCGCGGGATTTGAAGACACAGATACCGAAGTGAGCGCAGCCGCCGGCCAGGCGCTCAAATATCTTTGCCAGGACTGTAAACAGGTAATACGCACGTGCGCACGTATACATTCTAAATGACCTCCACTTCTGTCAAGCACCTTGTAGATTTCCTTCCAACCCTTCATGCGTTCCTGAAAACAACGGGATCCAAATTGGTTCAAGATGATCGGCGCCAAGTTTACGAAGCTATAGCATTTGTCATTTCTGCAATGCCGATGGAAAAGGCAGCAGAATGGCTCCGATCTTTCTCAGTCGACATTTTATCCAAGATCCATGCGCTCACAGGAAAGACAACGCCCGTCACGAAACAAGAATTGAAAGAGATAGGCTGTACGCTAGCAATGTATTTTCATGATTCGTTGTTCATGCTTTTATGCAGATGGTTTGGAAAATTTGGAAGCGATGTTACACGTGATCGGTCCATTTGGTGAGCAGCTACCTGCAGCTTGTCAGAACAGTTGCGAGGAAATTTGGACCATCTTCGAGATGTTCATCTCAAAGTATGCCCTTGACTACGACACCGCCGAGCGAACTACACGGGTTTTACGGCATGGTGTCACACTGTTTGGACAATCGACTCTCCAACTTGCCCCTGCCGTGGTGACGCGTATGGCCACGTCATTTGAGGCTACCAGTTTTTCAGCATTCCTGTGGATTGCGAGCAAACTCGTTGGAAGGTTCGGTCGGAACTCTGATCCAGAGTTACGAACGGCCATAGTGGATTTATTTGAGCGGTCAACAAACAAGGTTGTTGGCCTCTTACATGCCAAGGCACCAAGAGATATCCCGGACGGTGAGAGAAGGCGTCCTTACTCTTCAAGGGGGCGAACCTGACATTGTCGGATAGTTTTGGAGGACTATGTTCAGTTGCTTTTGCAGTTGCTTGAAATGGTCCCGGATGTCTTTTTTGAGTCCACCGTCTTCCCTCTCGCATTCAGAGCTTCCATGGAAGCCCTGACACTCATCCAGTCGGATCTCGTTTTTGCAGCATTAGACTTGTTCCGCAATATTTTGACCCACGACTGCCTCTCCCCGCCACACCCGACGAAATTTGTCACGGAGGTCGTGGAGAAAGACGGGTATGAATTTATTAGCTATCTACTCGGTGGCCTCGTCGGAGACTTCCCTGAAGACTCTACCTCCACGGTCGTCTCAATTTTCCGTTCCATTGCTGTCCTCTTTCCGTCGCAGTTGCTAACGTGGCTACCGCCAGCGTTACAACAGCTTCCCACGTCCACTGCGCCAAATGAGGCAAAGGAACAGTTTATGATTGATATAAGCAAGTGAGTGCTTGTCTCTGCCATGTATCGAGTTTCTGACTGAGTTCCCTAGTTCCGTTCGGACCGCACAGTACGACAAGGTGAAGTATAGTATTCTCAACCTTCACCGAGCTTCCAGAAAGGCTCGGGACCGTCGGCGGACGGGCCCGCTAGAGCAGTGATTTGTGAGGTTGGTCGTCGTGTGTGCGGTGGAGTAGTGGAATGGTGTTTATTCTTTTTCCTTTCGTGTACTCCGAAATGTGTCGATCCTCTACAAACACGCCCAAATTTGTACTCTGTCACAAACCGGTAACCAAAAAGTCACATATTCCGTGTTCTCCCAACTCTGCCATGCTCTGCCGCGCTGGTCAGTCTCTCGCCACAAGCGGTGTGTAGCTACATACTTGACCCGGTTTTTTGGCGCTTACGCGCAACTTGTCCAGCTGGTTGTCGGTCACTTTCTTCCTCGGCTACTCGAAGAGGGTATGCCGATACCATCCAGAACTTGCTCATCCACAAAGACACCAAGGTCCTCTGCCAAGGTTTCACCGGAAAGACGGTGAGCAAAGCTTACTCGTGCGTGGCGTGTGAATGGGACAAGTCGTTTACAATGAGCTACAGGGTACGTTTCATGCAAGAGAGGCGCTGGCCTATGGTACCAGAATGGTCGGTGGTGTGTCCCCCAACAAAGCAGGTCAAACGCATCTCGGGCTGCCAGTATTCGGCTCAGTTCGCGAGGTATATGTCGGTTTTTGACGCAATTCAAACTTTCGACCTAATATCGCAACAGGCCGTCAGGGAAACAAAACCGGATGCTACCGTACTCTATGTCCCACCACCCTCCGCTGCCGACGCTATTCTGGAAGCCATCGAAAATGAAATTGGTCTGATCGTGTGCATAACTGAGGGTATACCTCAGCAAGACGAGATCAAGGTCTGTGCCGCCCTGGCAGCCTGTGTTACACTCGTAACCGCCTGCTGTCATAGGTCATGAACGCGCTCAAAAGCCAATCAAAGTCGCGTCTCGTGGGTCCTAATTGCCCAGGAATCATCAACCCACTTGGCTGCAAGATGGGTATTCAACCCGGACATATCCACAAGCCGGGGAAAATCGGTATGCCTTTGACATGTCGTGATAATGACAACGTCAATATTTCAGTACAGGAATCGTGTCTCGGTCTGGCACATTGACATACGAAGCTGTCGCTCAAACAACCGGCGTAGGGCTCGGGCAGTCGCTGTGTGTTGGAATTGGTGGTGATCCGTTCCCCGGGACACAACATGTTGATGTCATCAAGGTCTTCCTCGAGGACGATGCGACCGAAGGTGGGCGTTTACTTTTTCTGACTTCGAGTGCTATTCATATAATCAGGCATCGTCATCATTGGAGAGATTGGGGGATCCATGGAAGAGGAGGCCGCGGAGTACCTGGAAAAGTTCAACAAGACACGGAAGAATCCCAAACCTGTAGTTGGCTTCATCGCAGGTCGTACTGCACCTCCAGGGCGCCGCATGGGTCATGCTGGTGCCATCATCTCTGGTGGCAAGGGTGGGTGGCGCAGTCAACGGAATCGAATGCATCCTGATGTCAGATGAACAAGGTGCCGCATCGGACAAGGTTGCCGCATTGGAGAAAGCCGGTGTGATTGTCACCGACAGTCCCGCCAAGATTGGCACATCGATGCTCGAGGTTCGTCTCGAGTCCGTTTGCGGATCGCTTGCTGACATGTTGTGCAGGCAATGAAGGCCGCAGGACTCGCGTACTAGATTGATACCTTTAGAAGTCGCTTATATAATCTGATAGACATTTCTGTTCGATGCCATCGCCAGCGCTCTCAGAGGCGGCGGCATACTTGTCCTCTTCCTCGTCGCTAGCCAAGGTGACGAATACCACAAAGCTCGAGGTTCGTTGATTAGGTGGTGGTACTCTCACGACCTCACCTTGACAGTTGTACGGATTGTACAAATATCTTACAGTCGCACCAGTTCCCCAGACCCCGCGCCCTTCGCTACTCGATTTGACTGGCCGTGCGAAGTGGGATGCGTGGAGTAGTGTCGGGAAAGCGTACGCGGGAAAGGCGCCGGATGCCGAGAGAAGGTATCTCGACATTGCACGGGAGCTTGGATGGGCCCCAGGCTCACAAGTGACCAAAGAGCCACAAAATGAGGAAGAAGTATGGGACGAGGACTTGGGCGTGAGCGTTTCGATCTCGTCTACGGAAGGCAAAGGTGGGATGGGTGGTTCTGTTAGCACCATGGCCGCTTCAAGAGACGAAGTCCACGACACAGGACGCCAAAGGTTGCATGCCCTTGCCATCCGAGGGGACGTGGACGCGATCAATCGATTTCTCGTCGAAAACTCTCTCGAGGATGTCCACCAGCAGGATGAATATGTATGGTCAGCATTTGCTTGTCAATCTCCGGCGATTACATTCCTCTTGTAGGGTTATACAGCGCTACATCTAGCGTGCGACAGAGGCAACTTGCCAGCAGTCAAGGTGCTAATCAAGCATGGTGCAGACCGGACGATCAAGGTCTGTCTTGACGTGGACAGACGAGAGTAGCTGCCATTTAGCCTCCATCCAGGACCCTGACGGTTTGACGGCGACAGAACTAGCACACGTTGCTGGGCATGAAGAGATTTGTGCTTTTCTGAAAATGGAGTTACATTAATGGTAGTGCGAATGTCAAAGGAGATGTGTGTAATGGACGGGTCTGAAGTGCACCGAGTTTTCGACGTGCACAGCAGCCTAGTTCGATGAAACGACGGCTTCAGGGAGTGCAGGATTTCCTGGTCCGAGTGCTTTGGGGTGATATTTCGAACCCGGTGGTATAATCCCTCCCTGCAACCCACGTTAGCAAGCGTTGGATTTCAATCTGGAGCCCACTCACCCACTCCAACAATCGCACTGCAGATTTGCTAGGTGTCGCTCCGACTCCCAACCAATACTTTATCCTGTCCACACTCCAATGAACTGTTTTGTGTGTCGTTCCTGGTTCAAGAGCGGGGTTGTATACGCCTAGAAGTTCTGCTGGTTTTGCGTCACGTCGTTTACGCTGGTCTATGGCGACCAAGTGGAATATCTTGTTGTGCTTGCGGCCATGCATGGCCATTCGAATGCGGATGGGCATCCTGACCGGTGGTGTAGGAGCGAGGTTATGTTGTGTATCACTATTTATTTGGCCTATTACAAGCGTGGTACGTAGGTACGTTGGTCACGAATCTGGACCCGCACTGCCCGGTATGAGCTACCAGTTCGATGAACATGTAAACCCAGGGATCAAACAACGGCGGAGCCCACCATGCAGATATTGTTACCGTTCAGCAGCGTTTGAGCGAGCTGTGTCTGCTTCCGGCCCTGCGGCGTCGTCTCGCTGAAAAGAATCCATTGAAAAGACGTTCCTTCAAGGCTCTGGAATGCGCGCACTATTCAGTTACATCTTCCAAGACCATGTCTAACGCCGATCAAGTATTTGACGAGATTGATGGTGCCAGCCAGATCGACTCACTGACAAAGTCATCAAATCCCAGGAGCGTCCCAGTGAACTCCCGGTCGCTCTTCATGATCACCCAAATACGTGATCCGATACACCTGTCGATAAGTTCTGTAAAAAGAGTCGACCGTCATCTCACGACACGCGCTTCAAGGAGAATACTTGCCCAGAGGAAGGATTTGAGAAGCCATCAGCGATGCTCGTAGTAAAAAGTATATACAATCGATTTGTACAGTTCTATTTACGCCACCGCACACGATTACAACATCGTCTCCGCTATGCTAACAAAATCACCCGCCACTCGTGCGGGTTACCTAGCGTCCGTTAGACGCACGAATAGATATATCAAGCGGTTGCCTACAGTGCCCGACATAAAGCAAGAAAACGTCGTGCAAAAAAAGGGGACTATCTGGACACCTCGAGTTCATGAAATGATGACTGGGTAAAGAAAGGGACATTATCAACGACACGAGATGTATTTGTATGAAACCGGTCACTGCTGTGCAAAGCTGAAACCTCCTTGTGGTGCACTGATATCGGTGTGGAACTGGACAATCAATGAGTTGACTAGCAGGCCAAACAGCATGGATTGCACATACCGCATAAGCACCGGAAGCGTCGACAGCTGGCGCGCTAATGGCAGCATCGACCTCTTCTTCGTCAGGGAAATACTTGTCCATGATATTGAACGCCTTCTTGTAGATTTCCAAATTGTCATGCGATTGAAGGTTGTGGATCGTGACCATGCCACCGGCTTCCTCAACGAACACAGCATATTGATTCACGGTTCCGGGGCCGGCCGTCTCCTTGTCAATCTCGCCAACCTTGAGAATGTTGTCGAGTCCGTCCAAGGCGACTTGAATAATCTTGTTATCCATCATGGTGAGGAGGTCGCACAGAGGCTTGATGCAACCCTGAGAAACGAGATAACGTATCTGAGAAGGCTCTTGGAGACCACCGGACGTCGCATTGGAAATTGCCCAGCAAGCCTCCTTGCGAGTCTTGAAATCGGCATTTTGAAGAATGTTGATGAGGGGAGGGATAATGTTGGCATCGATAACAGCCTGGATCTGAGGAGGTGAACCGGCAGTTACGTTTGAGATAGTCCAGCAAGCCTCTTTTCTGATTCCCTCCTTTGGTGACGATAGGAGTGAGAGAAGAGCAGGAAGGGCGCCGGAAGCAATGACCACTTGGGTCTGAAGATCGTCTCCAGTGACGATGTTTCCAATAGATCGCAAGGCGGGGGTCTGAACCGCGGTCGAATTGTGCATGAGCAAGTCGACCAATCTCCTGCATACTGCGGACTCGATGACAGCTTGAATCTTGTCGTTGGAACCGTCGGAAAGATAGGAAATGGCCCAACACGCATCAATCAAAATTTCATCGTCCACCGAGTAAATCAGTTTGGTCAGGACTGTCAAGGCAGGCGAAATCTGTTGCAGTTGTTAGAACAGGAAGCGCGAGAGTAGTAGGTCATTACCAAATCCCAATCAGGTTGAGGATTCTTTCCTCGGCAGAAGTTGCTTAGGGTCCAAGTAGCATTTCTGAGCATACTCAGCTTGTGGTTTTCACTCAAGAGCGTCAACAAAGGCCGCAAGGCACCTTGTTGTAAAACGTAATCTCTGCACTGTGGGCTGTCACCTGCAATATTCCCAAGGGCCCAGACGGCTTGTTCGCGAACGTCGAGTACATGGGACGACAAGAGGTTGATAAATTCGGGGACTGCGCCCGCACTTATCACGACCTGAGTGTGTTCTGCGGTCCCGGACGCGATGTTTGTAAGAGCCCAAGCTGCCTCGAACTGGACAGAGGCTCAACGTATTGGACGGCTGATAAAAGTGAGACTGGTTACCTGGAGTAAGGACTGACCGCCGCGCAAGAACTCGACAAAGCGAGGGACGACGCCACAATCGATGACCTTTTCGATAGGTGGATTCTTCTCCTTGGAGAGCAATTTACGGAACTTTGTGGTCGCGTCGAGCTGACGCTCGGGATCGTCCGAGAAGACGCCGGAAATCATTTCATCTGCAAGCTGGGAGCATGTCAGCTCCAGCTGCTACACTTTGGGTAAGCAACTTCATACTGGTGGATCCCAGTCTTTGGTGGATGTCTCCTCATCGGAATCGGCGGCGGCGGTAGGGAGAAAGTTTCTTCTCTTTGCGATGTTTTCTTCGCGTTTCTGCCGTCTGATCTCGACTTGCTGCTCTTCGCGACGACGTCGAAGATCGTCCTGCTTCAAGCCACCCTTGTTTTTGTAGGCTGCGCGTCCGTTGAAGGGGATAGGGTAGGAGAGACTACGAGGACGTACTGGCTCTGCGGTGATCCATCGTGCGAGATTCCATGGCTGGCGTCGAGTTGAATGTCGCGTCTCAAATCGCCTCCATCACCTTTATCAGCCACTCACTCAGTCACAGTCACAGCACGTGATGTCACGTTCATTCAAACTACGCAAAGTCCAACTACGTGTCCTCCTCCTCGAACGCGTACTGTGTAGCTCGTGTTCAGTACGCTTTGCCCTCCAATAAAGCAGACACACCCACCTCAAACGATGCGGGAGGCTCAGCATCGCCCGTACTCTCGTCCAACGCAATGTGCAAGTGCCGCTCGCTCAACCCATGTCCGCTGGGCACCGCACTTCCGTTCGCCATTACCTCGGGCGGCGAAAGGTCGATCAGCTCGGCGTCGTCATCTGGCCGTTCGTCCACCAGGATCAGTATTCCCCCTCCACCCGCATATCGCTCCGACAATAGGCCCAAAGTCCCGTTCCCCGCTCCAGCCTTGTTTGCTCTCGCAAGTCCGTGCAGCGAGACCGGCCGGACTGGTTGATACCGTCCGTCGGGAGGAAAACTGATGTAGCCCAACTGGGCTGGCGTGACGCGCGAAAAGTTGGCAACCTTTTCAAAACCGGGTTCTGCCTTTCGCTTCGTAGAAATTGCCTTGGATTCGTCTGTGCCCATGTCCTCGGTTTTCATCTCAATGTCCGCGTCATTCTTCGAATCCACTTTTTCATCCTGAGAAACGGTCAGCAATGTCCAATAACCCAGGTCATCTGTCTCACAGTCTCCATCGCGTCAGCATCGACCGCCGCTTTTCGCTTTTCTCTCGCCTTCACCTTTGCCGTCGTCGAAAGCACAGCAGTAGCCATCTTCGCAGCCGTTTCCCTCTTCGGTGGCGTGGCAAGTGCTGGATAAGCAAATAGACTTGGCTTGGCGTTCGAGACAAACTCGAATTTGGGCACCTGTAACCAACCCGTTTGGCATCCGCAATTCGTTAAACGAATAAACCAACCTTCAAGTCCTCGTTCAGTCCAATGATGGCCGTAGGTTCAAACGCAAGACAAGCGCAGTGTGCGAGAGGATACCAATACCAGAACTGGCAGAACAACGCCATGCCAACTATAGCATTCGTATTTCGACTGCCTGCTCGGCTTTGCAAGCTAATGGTCACATTTCGACCTCCTGCATCGATAAACCCTTGACCGACGGCGGCGCCAAAACGTGCTACGGGATCTTCGTGCTTGTCGGAAATGACCTTGGTATAGAGCGCACGCGTGGATGACATGGACGGGGATGATGCCTCGGATTGCTCTACAAGGATCATGCCAAGAGCAATGAATGCTCCCTGACGAACAAAGTCCACCCCATCCTTAGTCATTGGTTCCAGAATCTCGACAGCATCCTACAAGGTGCTCATGGGTGAGAATCCCGGTCAATCTGAACTCAGTTCTCACCTCCATGCCGGTTCCCGCACACGCGATACCAAGTGCGAGAGTAGCTCCACACCTGACATGGGGGTTGTAGCTCTCGCTGAGGAGCTGGACTATCCGGGGTACTTGGCCGGGATTCTTGAAAAGAAGGAACGCAAGCGACGTGACAGCTGCTCTCCGCACGTCGTCTGACGTGTCCGAAACAGCAATGTGTAGTAATTGACGAACGGCATCGTTGTTTGATGTACCGGCATAAGCAAGAGCGAGAGTATAGACACCGCCGTAACGGAGGATGGGGTCCTGTACAAGTGGCATTAGAAAGGAATGATTGAATCAAAGGATGCATCTACCTTCTCCGTCAACAGCGATCGAATGGTCTCGTCAGCTTCTTCTTGTCTGCCATAAAATACAAAAGCGAGAGCCATGGCCAAACCGCGGATGATTTTCTCGTGTTGAGTCTCCCGAGCGTAGGTGATCATCTCTTCTGCGCAAGCTTGACTAGCAGAACCTAGCATCACGAGGCCCATGGCATACCCTGCGGCCTCTCCAGCAACGGCAGAATCCGAGAAGAGCGTTTCTTTCAGATCGTCATACGCATCAGAGCTGCGTCCACCCATGCCAGCAATGCCAAGACCCAGAGCAGCCCCGTGTTGCACTATTTCGCCTTGTACATTCTTGAGCGTTTCTCGAAGATAGTTTTCGACGGACTGCTCATCACCGCAGCCGGCGTTAATCAAGCCCAGTGCATACAGAGCACCTCCCTCCGAATACGCAGCTCCCTGTATCTGGCTCTCGACGCCGTTCTGAGGGAGGTAAGGGCCAAGGATGTTCATCCCTTCTTGAAAGTACCCTTTATGGATAACACCGAGAGCAGCAGTGGCCGAGAACTTTGCCCAATTGGTAGCCATACCTAGCCACTCCAGGTTATCGCGCAGGAATACGTCCGAAGTCGTGCCAGCATGCATGAATGCGTTCTGCAGAGTGAGGGCAGAGTGGTATATCGATGATCGAGGTTCAAGTGACTCCTGAGTGAGATGAGTTGCGAGATAGGGCAGGTCTTGTGTGGATGGTTACCTTGCTATTTTTCAAAATGAGCATATCCACCTTGTTCGAACGTTTGAGGAACTCGAGGTAAAGCTTTACGGACTCCTGACCGCCGAGTATGTTACGGAGCTTGTCGAACGTGTTCTTCGTTTCCTGCTTACCGGGATCGGTCACCAAGGGGAGAGTCGAGTCAAGGGACACGTACCTCGGAACCCTCTGGGAGATGCTTGCGAACACCCTGCAAAAAGTCGCGTGTGGCGCCTTCGGCCAGATCGAACGCAAACTGATATGCGAGGAGTGTTTCTTTGGGGACTAGTGACGTCAGCAAGGGGACGGCGAGAGAAGGATTGTTGAGGGTCACAAGGAGGCGTGCGAGTGAGTGGATATGGGAGGACTTTGTTCTTGAGGAAGGTGGGGGGAAAAGGGGGAGGAGGAAGTTGAGGATCTGATCACGGTAGGAGAGAGAGAAACCGGTGTCGAGAACGGCTTCCATGGCATAGGAGAGGAGTGATACGTCGTGAGTGATGGTGTATATTTGAGAAATTATGTCGAGGCGATGAGACTCGAGGGCGATGCCGATTGCCTGAAAGGCAAGGGATGAAGGGGAGGATATAAGAGGGTGGAGGGGTGAAATGCACCTGCCTGTACTCTCCTTCGTCTATGCAACGCTGGAATATGGATTCTATGATGGAGTGTAACCGAGGATCGATTTTTGTTCCGACGAGGGCCTCTTCCGAGCGCTGGAGGATGTATCTGTCTATTGCTTTGGCTGGAAGGGCGGGAAATGTGGACGAGAGTGAGACAAGAAAGAATATGGACGTACAAATGACTGTTTCGACGTATTCTGCCGAGGTGTGATCACGAGCTGCAGCCTCGAACGCGGTGCCTGCGCCGAGAGCAAAGGAGAGGGCTTCATCGTACTCGCCCAGGTAGTAGTAGATTTTGCTGGCGAGCAAAGCGGCGAGATCGCGAGCGGATTTTGGAAGCTGATCGGACTCGTACAAGCTCTCGCTGGATCACATCTGTGTATGAGAAGAGGGAGGAGGAGGAAGAGAGAGGCATACATGGGGGTGATGTGTTCTGATATCTCTGGCCAGAAATGGGGTACGAGTGGGTTGAGTGCTGCGAGTGCGTGCTGCTTGAATGCGGGGTCGGGTTCAGAGAGGAGCGCAAGCACGCCCGCTGCAGACGACACGACCGACATCGTCTCGCTCGCCGTCCGAGTACGCGTCACTTCAATCGAGTATTTCAAGCGCCGACTCAATTCTCGCTCTCCCATGATTCGTCTTCGTCCGTACTCCCAATACGCCGTCCAGCTCAACGCCCTCCGCGAGCATGCCGCACGTCCGTCCTTTCTCTCTCTCTCTCCTTCTCTTCTCACCTGTCTACAGACACGTCCGACCTCTGGCGCAAGATAAGGTAACCCCTTCTTCACCCGCTGTTTCCTCGCGCTCATCTGCTGCTCAGCTTCTACGTCGCCTTTCCAGCCAGTCCGTCTCGTTCTTTCCCTCATCACCCCCCGCTCACCTCTTTTCCAGCATTCGTCACCTGCGCATGGGTGTACAATGTCGAGTCGGAGCATGCCGCTCATGAGGATCCCCTGATACAACAGAACAATGGCACTCTTCCTCAGCCCCCGCCATACCCATATTTGAACCGCAGGGTCAAACCCTTTCCCTGGGGCAACAACTCTCTCTTCTTCAATAAAACAGTATGCCTTCATCCTTGCATCATAGTGATATTTCTGACCTCGCACAGTACAACAAGGATCTGGACAATGCGGGCGAGTAGACATGTCTAGTTTTACACATGTCCATCTCTTTGGTGTCAATTTTCAATAGCATTTCCTCCTTTTGTCCATAATCACCACCCTAGTATGTCAACCACGCACCCAACAGAGTGCCTCCAACGACAGTAACCAACGCTGCAAGCACTGGCGATGCCTTGAGCGTCTCGCCTCGCATTCCCGCAGCAGCGTTTGCCGTACTGAAAACGGATTCAGTCTAGTCCTCGCTGCTTTGACGTGCAGTCGTCGCTTACCCGGTAGGTCCCGCGATCACAGTGAATTCCGAACCAGCAAACGATGTCACAACACCGGCACCGCTCTCCGCCAGCGTGATGGCAGGTCCCCCAATAGATGTCACTATACTCTCAGCGACACCTCCCACGGCTACAAAGATGTGTGAGATGGCCGGCACAGGAAACATTACTTACATGTCACAGTCGCAAAAACGGACTTTACTTTGGTGGTTTCTGATCCGAGCAATGTCGACGCTGTAACATGTCTGTCGGTGCCATGGTCAACCAACTAGCAACATACCATCCGAAAGACCTTTCTCAACCCCAGACGAGGCGGCGCTCAATCCAACAGAGTACCACGATGCAGCTGCCAAATGGGGATTACGAACAGTGGCTTTTTAAAAAAGTAGCACATGCCAGCCGCGGTTCCCTCCGTGTAATATGAGCTTGCCTCCGATGCGTACGAGCTTATGGCGCTATTGAGGTCATCTAAGAACGTAGGATTAGCACCAACGTTCGACGCGGTCGTCCTGGCTCACATCGGCGTTCGTTCTCAATGAGCTTGGCATGCCCACACGTCGCCACGACAACCATGATTGAGGCAAGGACAGTGATGGCGTGCATGAGTTCAGAATGCCGAATCAACGTCGAGGAAAATGGGATGTGCGAGTGGTACGAGTTCAGGGTAAAACGCCGCCTACCTACGGTTGTCTTTATAGCGTACGGTCGCCAAACTGACACTGACGTTCCGTCGTGACGCAACTCGGTTCACCAGATGGTGCTACCCAAAACAGGCAAGTGTCGTAGATCGACCCGGACGTGACGCCGCTCACGCTTGTCCGAGTGTGGGTGAACCGAATCTCTTCTCCACCCTACTTGCACACCAATGCCTCGCCCAATCATCGCACCCTCAGTTCTTGCCTCTGATTTTGGCCAGCTCACTGCAGAATGCAAAAGGATGATCAAAGGGGGTGCCGAGTGGCTCCATATGGGTACTGCCTTGTTCGAGCGATCTTGTGATTGACTCTACACAATCTCCTCCCAGATGTCATGGATGGGCATGTCCTTTTATCGACTCGCGACATCCAGCATACTGATCGATCCATAGTCACTTTGTGCCGAACATCACCATGGGTGCGGTGATTGCCGCTCTACGAGGACCGTTCGTCCTGACATATACCTCAGGTGCTCCCGTGCTTTCCTGCGTTTCAAAAGGCGTACCCGGAATATTCATGGATTGCCACATGATGGTAGCGCATCCAGAAAAGGTAGTCGTACATCGTGCCTCTTGCTTTGCAGGTCGACATCTCTTCGGTATTATAGTGGGTCAACGACATTGCCGACGCAGGGGGTTCATTGTACTGCTTCCACATCGAAGCGGCTTGTATGCCCACGTCTCGCTCTCTTTCCACACATCTCTAACACGCCAAAGCTGATGCTCTATCCCTTATCCGCGCTATTCACGAACGCAACATGAAGGCCGGTGTTGCAATTTCCCCGGATACACCGTCAACTGCCATTACAGATGAAATTGGCACCGCGGCCGATATGTTGTTGGTCATGACTGTACACCCTGGTAAGCTTCACAAGTCCGGGACCGAGTGGCAGCCTTCTCTGAAATGCTTGCACTAGGTCGTGGTGGCCAGAAGTTTATCGAACGCTGCGTTCCAAAGGTCGCTGAGCTCCGTGCTCGATTCCCCGACAAAGATATCGAAGTTGATGGTGGCGTGGGCCCAAAGACCGTCGGCGCCTGCGCGGAGGCTGGTACGTCCTTGGTTTGCAGCCTCAGATCCGGAACTGACGTCGTGCACGCATAGGGAGCAACGTCATTGTTGCTGGAACTGCCATCTTTGCTGCCTCTAGTCCTGAGCAGGTGATCACTGAGTTGAAGGCGAGCGTCGCCGCTGCCCAGGCAAAAAGAACGCAAACTGCGTGATTCCAACAGTAGTTTTTTCCCGAGAAACATTAGAAATCGAATATGATATGACGACGTCCCATGCATTTTCTGCAGCTAGATCACTACTGCGACTTTTCAGAGCGCATGAACTAGATGAACGGATTGAAACGTAGAATGTATGGACAAAGGATGGTCATCAGAAAGGTGGTATATGATGTCACAGTTCGCACTAGGAGAAGTTGAGATTTCTAATCCAACAAGGGCGGAAAATGCAAAGTGTATGCATGTACGATATGCGTGTTCGTGAAAAATGTGGGGTTGAATATCAGTAGATTGTCAACGGCAGTAAAATTGGGTAACAAAAGTCGTCACCACTGAAGCCATTCTCCATACATGTTGGGTCGTTCACCACGAATGTATGCTTCAAAGGTTCGTTTGAGGACCGTTGCCCAGTCAAGATCCCGCTTGTCGTCGACAGCTCTGTCCACCCACTCTTCGGGCTCAACGTCTGGGACGGCGGCAGCACGTGCAGCTCTCTCGCCGGCTGAAAACTTGGGTCCAAGATCTGGCCAATTGCGTGAAGGATCAAAAGGCTTCCACCTAATCCAATTCAGTCAGGCTAACGGTACCATGCTTCATACAAAGGGCGCTCACCAAAAGTTATGGAAGTGATAAGAGTAGGCACCACGGAAGAAGCCCTCGAAACCCAAAGCTTGCGGTGCCGCACTATTTTGCGTGGGCGTGTTAAAGAAGTCGGCAAATCTGTTGTAACTATTCAATAACACCAACTATCAATCGAAACATCGGATCCTCACTCTGTAAAATATGGTTGAGGAGGTCGTTCACGCTGGAAGACCTCAGTATTAAGCCACGCAGAGTCAAAGAGAGCGTCCGGTAGGCGCAGAAGGAGACCTTCCAAGTGTGCGTCCTTTGTGTATCGGGAAACCGTCATAGGGTGAAAGTCCAAGCCATTTTTGAGCGCCGTGCGAAAGAGGAATGAGCCTAACGCGGAATTTTTGTTCATACGAAGCACCGCAGTGTTGTATTTCTCGAGTCGTGACCACCGGTACGCAAAGGCTCCTTTCCAGCCCCAGAGCTCTTCCCAGTCCCGAAGAAAGATGGTATCTGCATCAAGATAAATACCACCAAACCTATGGCATAATACAAAACGAGCCATGTCGGACAAGATGACCGAGAGACGATCATATGATGACGAAGACTTTGACCCCGTGCGGTTAAGCATGTCATCGTCATCGGACTTGTCGCTACCGGTGGAAGATGGTCTGGGAGCGGTTGCGTTGGTACCGCTGTCCGATACCGTCGCAGGAGCCTCAGTACTCTTGGGTCGATCTGCGGGCACGTTGATGATATGACCACCAGAGTTAAACAGGGTTTCCCTGAGCTCCCGCCATTCGTCCTTCAGCTCAGGAATGCCATCGAGTTGGTCAGTGGTATTCCAGAGCTTGAACTTTATAACATCTTTGAACCTAGGGTGCAGAAAAGGAGCGGCCCACGGATTGGTCTTGAGTTGCTCGTACATGTCAGTAAGCGCAGAAGGATTGGGAACAGAGGCCGCGGGGCCAGGGTTGATCCACAACCAAAATTCTGGGCGACAAACGTCGAGCTCGGGGTCCTCTTTCAGATTAAGAGCAAGGTTCTGGGTAAACAGGAACGACAGGAGAGCAAGATACGGTTTGTCGGTGAAAGGACCGGTCCAGAACATGTGGAAAAGGCGGGGGTTTTCCGGATCGCACGGTAACGGGAGACTAGAATAGGGGATGTGCTGTAGTGTCGGACGGAGGGACAGAGGAGATTCCCATTCTACTCCACGCTTTTTTGAGAGTCCGGCGTTAGGGTCCTGGATACCAGCAGACTCCGCAGGGCGGGGTGCGATGACGTTGGCCAACGGTATTTGCGCTGGTTCAGTGAAGTTTTCGCGGTCTTGCTCCGTGTAAATGTACTTCCATTCGTCCACCTTTCCCCTCCTCAGGCGATTGCCGTTGTCTAGGCCAGCGCCGAGGCGAAGAACTTCGAGACAATCACGAACGTACTGGATACGCGAGTATGAGCGTGACCAGCATGTGTGACTAATTGCAAAGTACCTTGTTCTGGGAGAAATCGCACTGCTCCATGATGATGTCTAGGTCGGCAACGGAGCCGGGAACTGGGCGCGGGGGATAGGCGACGTTTGGTGGCTGACTGTGGATATCAAGATAAACCCGACGTGGGCCGTCTCCTCGCGTCGTTGTGGCTACGGGGCCTGGCGGTGGCCTGAACCTAGAAGGGATGGTGGGGACTTTGCGCGGAGGAAGGGCAGGGTTTAGAGGTGGGATCGTCAAGCCGACTTGCTCCGGGACTGATGGCGTGCGTCAAAAACACGGTAGATCAAGGCATTGGGACGACTTACTCTCCCTCTTGCTGGGGTAGTGGCCGCTGGCAATCTCCCATTTCCAAATTCGTTGAATGTCTCCTCGGCCAAAGACGAGTGTGGATGACTCTCCAAAATTGGGGGTCCACTGTTTTTCCTCAGGACCAAATCTACGAGCGAAGGAGAAGAATGTGCAGAGAGTGGCAATCAAGAGCAAGCAAACGATGAGCGGCCCTCGTCGCCTGCAGATGCGCGAGAGGCCGAGCTGTTGCATGCGTATTGGGTTTGGCATGAAAAGACGGAGTCTGCGGGTGCGCACGCCAGGGATTGGGACAGAGACGGGGACGGTCCAAGACATGGAACGAGTGTGTCTATGCATCTTCTCCTGGACGGCGGAGGAATAGGTGGGGAGACCATTGGTCAAACGTGCCTTGTCTTGATAGCCATTTGCACGCTGAGGAATAGAAAAGTAGTTGAGGGACGCCATGGACGGCGACCGTCGAGCGCGTGGCTTTCGAGGATAACCAAGAGGCCTTATGAAAATTCTGTTCACCCCTTACCGCATCGGCTGCGCGCGAAAACATTTCCTCTCTCGTAAATTCCGCAGCAACAGACTTCTACGTCTTCTTCAAATGCCATCGCTATGGTACACGGGAAACCGGTGGAGACCTCTACGCCGTCGGAAACAGTATATTTTTATGCCAACTCAACGCGCGCCAAGGGGTTGCAACTCAAGATCAGCTGTATCAGTTGGAACAGACAAAATCCGAAGCGTGTTCGTGTGTCCGAGACCACCCTTCCATCCCTGTACGGCGATGATGGTCGTCCCAGTCTTGATGATGTTCAACTCGAGGGCGTTCTTCAATCCGAAACGAATGCGATTGTCAACCTAGGGGTAAAAGCGTTCGGGATGCGCTCCAAAGATCCTTGTGCTAACAACTCACGTCTTTCTGCCATTGGCTCTCGGGAATACCGCGTGGCTCGGAGTACCAGAATGGGTAACATCCACGGTGCAAGTGGATCTGACGGGCAGTCTGCTCGTTCCGAGTAACTAAACGGAGGCGTGTCAACATCGACGTGGTCAAAATTATGCCGTGCGCATACCAGTAATGATCGGAACCAAAGGCCGGTACTTGGACACTAAACGAGCAGTGTTACCACTCGTAGATAGCACGAGAATGGCGCTAGCATTCTGCTCGGAAGCTGCAGCAACCGCAGCGATCGCTACAGTCTCCACAGTTTCCGTCGGTCGAGGCTGAATTGCTCTCAGTTCGTCATACAGGGGGGGATAGCAAATAGCAGCCTCAGCGAGGAGGCACGTCTCGGCCATCATAAGAACTTGTCATGATTCATCACTCTGAACTGGGACACATGCAAAGCACATACCAGATTCCACGGGATAGCTTCCTTTCGCGGTCTCCCCTGACAACATGACGCAATCGGCACCATCGAGTACAGCATTGGCAACATCGCTGACTTCCGCGCGCGTAGGCCTTGGGTTGTACTAATAAACTTTTAGTCAACTGACATCAATAAAACACCCCTTTGGCTCACTGTCATGGACTGCGTGAGATTAGTTAGCTCACGATCAAGCCAAGAGATAATTCAACGTTCACCTCAAGCATCTGCGTAGCAACGATCACCGGCTTTCCGGCAATGTTGCATTTGGCAATCATCATCTTCTGGGCCAAGAAGACTTGACTTGCGGGAATCTCGATACCCAGGTCGCCACGAGCAACCATCACTCCATCACATTCGCGCAGGATTTCATCAAAATTCTCTACACCTTGTTCATTCTCAATCTTGACGATAATCTTGATGCTGGCACCGTCAGGCCCCAGGACTTGACGAATGTCCTTGACATCCTGAGCACGGCGGATAAAGGACGCGAAAATCATGTCGACACCATTCTTGACGCCAAACAGCAAATCTTTTTTGTCCTTTTCGGAGAGTGCCGGGAGGTCTACATCTGTCTTGGGGAGATTGACACCCTTGCGAGAAGAGAGTGTGCCATTGTTCAGTGCACGAACGTGGACGCTGGTGCCATCGATGGACAAGACAAGGAGAGATAGAATACCTAACAGCGGTGAAAAAATGGCCCAAGAGTTACACCGATAGAATTACCGTCATCGATGTAGATAAGCTTTCCTGGTGCAGTGACCTTGGGAAGATTTTTCTGAGGTAAAGAGTGATGAGAACGCCAAGGTGTCTTGGCCAACAACAGGTACTGACGTAGTCAAGCCACAGGCGTTCGCTATCGCACGATTCACTGTACTTATCATCAGTGGTGATTATGAATTCGTGTCCTGCCTTGATGGGAATCTAAAACCAGGCGCGAATATCATTGATTGCCAGTACAGAGACCAGCGTGTATGCGTACATCCTTTCCGTCCTTCATCAAACCGGTGCGGATCTCAGGGCCCTTCTACGGCATGGTGAGCTCGATAATTTGATCGAGTGCTCGGACCACATACAGTGTCCAGAGCAATCGCCACAGGGCGTCCGGGTTCAGCTTTGGATGTGTCTCAACGAGATACCCGCCTTTGGGAGAAGAAGGCGCTCACCGGCGACCATCTTCCTGGTGTTGTCAATGACGCTCTGATGATAGTCGTACGAGCCATGTGAGAAGTTCATGCGAACTGAGGTCGACCACGATGTGAGCGATGGCTGGATTGCGTTATCAAGAGACTTACCGACATTGACACCTGCACGCCTCAAGGCGGCAAGCTTTTCGACAGAGTTTGTGTTAGGCCCTGCAAGCAGATGAGACACTCGACCAAAGGGCCGAGTCTGGTTTCGCACCGATCGTTGCGATGATGGCAGTCTAGAGGATGTGTGAGTGGTGCGTTGACGGGCGGGCGGAGGCGTCACCCACCTTGCGAAGGAACTTTGTGTGCGCGGTCGGTTGGATGACCTTTTGGGGGCTCAGGGTGGAGTTCCACTCGAGCTGAGAGCGGATGCCGTCGTAGATGAACATGGTGATGGTCAAGAAGAGAGATGGAGGCCGAAATCTTATCGATCGAGGGGAGGGTATATTCGGGGGCCGCGAAGCGCCAGGGACTGCTGCTTACGAACGTGCTTTCGATGACACGACTGCGAAAACACATCACGACAAATATCCCAGCGTCGACGGCCAAGCTGGAACGGGAGTGAAGCACCGTATATAGCGGAAAACAAGCAAATGAACAGCACAAGGTCAACATTACAGTACCCTCAGTGTCCACCCATGCAAACCTCCATCCGCACTCGCTGCAGCCTGAGCAGCAGCAAGCCAACCTGGGTCTGCTGTTGGTCCCCCTGGCGGCGTGAGAACGTGCCCGGGAGCCATGCCACTCAGATCCATAGATTGAAATACATTCTCGCAAGCGATCGTTCTTCCAGAATGGTAACCGACCCCATCTGAAGGTCTGATAAACAGAACAGGCAGGCTCCTGCCAGTGATCGATGGCTGCGGAGAGCTGCCGGATGTTTGAGAACTGTTACCGGTTGGACCGTCAGCCTGAGTCCCTGCTGCGGCACCTTCGCCACCAGAGGGTGTCGTATGCCCAGTTGCCACACCATCGGTGTTTAGAGCGTTGGGAGGCATGACATCCTCCTGGAGTGCTTTGATAATCTCGGCGAGTGAAGGCATCTCCACCGTCACCAGAGTGTGCAACGGCGGGTATCTTCCCGCGGGGCCACTGGGAGAAACGGCACCGTCGCTCGAACTCAATTCAGATGATGGCCCCGGGATCCCACCGCCATAAGAGATATTCGTGAGCGGTCCAGGTGCGTGCGGTGGAAAGCAACGTGCACGGAGAGGACCGACATTGCCGAGATAGACTGTGAGCGGTTGCTGTGTGCGTGTCTTCGGGTCTTCATAAAAAAAATTGGAGACGGTCAGTTCTAGAGTGTTGTTCGCCGGGCGGTAGCTTGGAGCGGTAAACAAAGTTGGGAATGGCGTGATAGGAAGTTCGGGAATTGAATTGTTCTGACCAAACGCATCGAAGAACGTGTATTGGAACTTGGCTATGAATGGAAATGGTCAGCAAGAGAGGCCGCGACTGATACACGAGACGCATACAGATGCCGACGATCGTCCAACATAAATAATCGTCCACTTCGTCAGAGAGGACCCGGACACCATCTTTCATTTCCTCTCTAACACGAGGTTGCTGAAAGATGAGAGGGTGAGTTCCACCTTGTGATGACACTCCAGGGGTGGATGGAGCGACTCCTGGGGGGCCAGGAAGAGGGCCAGCGGCGGACAAGTAGTGTCTTGAACCGTCGGCATTGACCCGTTGTAATGCTATCTTTTGCATCTGACTGACTGGGCCACCATCCTCTGGAGAGACTCTCCCTTTGTCTACTTTGCGAATAACGAGGGGTGACGTCGCAATGTTAGAAAGGGTGTCCGACAACACTACCTCACACCCATACGTTACGGCTTGGTGGCCACCTGTGTTGTGAACGTGAGTATTCGTGTATAATACTTTCAGGTCACGTGAAGACGTACCATGGACCGGCGGAGCATCCTCTGGGCGGCGCACTACATTTACATTGAAAGCTGACCAACTGACGTTACTGGCACACAATTGGGCAGAGTCAATGGTCATGTATTTGGTGCGAACCGTTTGCGAGTTGATACGGTTGAAAAGAGAAACTGGACCTCCAGCCAGAATGCACGACGAGATGTTACGCGTCTTGGCTGTCTTCTTTGAGGGCTTAGATATAATTGTTACAGGAGCTGAATCAAAAGACGCCCAAACACGGCCACCGGTATTATCACCGCTGCCCTCTCCCGAGGCTGAAGGGGGATCGATGATGTCGAGAGATAGAGTGAAGCTCTTTGCCTTTGCGGTACCGGTGACATGGAGGAACTTGAAGCTGCCGGTCATATTGTTATCGAGAGATGTCTTCTGATCAAAAGAGCGCTCTCCTTGTTCAGAGACGACTGCCATTGAGAGTTGCTGAGAGCGCATCTGCCATACTGGACCCTGAATGTGAACGATAGGAGGGGGGCAAAGGAAACGCTTTTCGCTGCCGTACGACTTTTGGGCAACGGCGGCATGGAGACACATGACTGTGGTCATTGGTATGACACGCGCCGGGTCCTGTGAGACATGATCGCGCACGGTACGACGGATTTTTGGGTGGGGATCCTCCTGTTCGGCTTCATCAAGCTTGCGCTTACTGTTCTTACTACCAGAGGGCTTATCGCGGGAGGGAGGTGAATGACGACGCGTTTAAGCGCTCGGCGAGGGACGGACTTACTTGGGGAAGCAAGGTGACGTGGTGTGGGGCAGCGAGCTGGGGAGGGGGAGGAGGAATTACCCAGTGATGGAGGGCAGCTTCTGGGGGTAAGTGGTCTTTGCGGGTCGCGGCAAGGATGGACTGGAGGGACGCGCTTGGATCGGGATTAGAAAGGACGGAGGGTGGTGCGGCGGTGACGGAGGAGTGTGTGCTATTGACGCCATTGTTCGACGATGGTGCTGAGAGCTTTACGGAGGGCGGCTGCTGGGATGGAACATGTTCGGGGGTGGGATCTACGAGGATATCGAGGTTGGGCTGTGACGGGGACGGGGGGCGGGGAGACGAGCTCTTTGACGCCGTCTGATGGAGATGAGCGTCGAGATGAGCGGCGTCGGGCATTGAGACGTGTGGGGAAGAGAAAGGATGGAACGTCCTCATAACAGTTTCCCGCCAGGGATAACGACTTGTTGGCTGCCAAGCTGTGGGAATCGACAACAGAGGTGGGAAAAAAAAAGGATGGAGACACAAAAATTCACACACAAACACACACACCGTGAGAACTATCACAGCACTGCCACAATATCTAAAAATACTCCAGTAAAGTCAAAATAGTCCTCTATCAAGAACAACAGTCGTGTAATCCAACCCTCTAACTCGGAGGGTCGCGGAGGAACCCAGTCGTCCTTCGTCCATCACCGGATCCGTCACGAGCTCGGCTCTGCCCAGGAAAAGGCACCGTCGCATTGGCAGGTGTCCGAGAGTCGCGTCTGGGGTCGGGTCGGACACCCAACTCTATGTCATACTGGTATCGTTGCCAGTCCTCGACCCTTAGCATGGACTGCCGTTTCGACGAACTTGAAGCGTTAATCCCACCTCCGACCGTGGCAAGTTTCTCCGCGTTCAAGGCCTTGGCATTGGAACCGCGATCACCACCTTTGCCTGTCCCCATCAATGCAAACCCTCGTTTACCCGGTCCATCGTCCGGCTTGCGTTTCGCCCTTTCCTCCCGCTCGTGTTCCGCCACCTTCTCCGCTTGGCGCCTGCTCACCACCTCCCGCTCAATCGCCATTGAGCGTTCCCAGCGACTTTTAGCCGCAGCGAGGTCCGCAGATTCCTTCTCAGCTCGAGTAATCGGGTTTTGAAGACCGCGCATCTTCTGCCTATGTCGCTCTTCGAGTTCTTCAAACGTTGCAACACGTGGTGCCTCAGCCTTCTGGGGAACCGGAGCGACGACGTTGCCACGAGGTAAAATAAAAGGAACGTTCGAAGCAGCCTCTTGCGTGGCCTGTTTGATAGGCCGCATTGGGGGTAACACGATAGGAATGTTTGGGTTCGGTTCAGGCGAGCTCCTCACAGGGCGAGCTCGCCCGAGGATGTGGGGGGTAGTGTTGGACAAAGGTTGCTCGTACGTAGGGGCATGGCCAGGTGGTTGCAGCAGGACAGCAGGGATATTACTACTCGTGTGACTTTGTGGCTTCTTCGTCTTTGGCAAACTAGAGAGTGTGGCGGCGATGGGTACGTCTTCATCCGAGTTTTCCTTTGGGGGGGAGGTGTCGCTGCCGTTCACATCAAGCATGCTCTCGCGATGCTTGCGTTGGACGAGGGCTTCAGTCACCGCCTGAGGCATAGGAAGCCGTTGAGCGTTGGGCATGGTAGCTGACACGGGCGTAGTTGGAATGGGTACAGTCACACCTGATGGTGGCTGAAGCAGTTTGCGGTCACGTACGTAAGCATCCCAGTCGTCATCTTTCGGCAGGGGAACGCTCGTCGGACGACTTATGGAGGCGCCAAGGGGAGGCGCATCGACGAGCTTCGACAATTCCATAGACAGTGTACGACCACGCGGATCAGGTTGCCTGGGGGGTCGTGTGTGAGGCCGGGGGGTAACAGCGTTGTCGAGGTCATAACTGAGCGTGCGGCGTGAGGTCAGTGAGACCTTGCGCGAACGAGAATCGTCAGAATCTACGCCAGGAGTGTCTGTCCGCAATGCGTCAATAGAACGTCTGATTGTCTGAATTTCAGCAAGGAGTTCCTCCTTGCGGGCGAGTTCGCTCAGCTCGGCGGAAATCTGAGCCCTCTGGGCTTCTCTGGCTTCTTTACCAACCTCCGGCTCCCTATCGGTGATGAAGCCAGCCGGAACGTCTTCTTGAATCCCAATTCCGAGGTCGAGATGAGGGAGGTGAGCCCCCGGAGCTTGACCACTTCTCGTACTACGTTTGAGTTCGTCCTCGGGCATCGGCGCTGCCATGAAGTCCGACACACCAGAGGCACGCCGGGCACGGCCGGCGACGAGAGTAAAAGTGGACGAGGGGCCTTCGTGGGATCCAGATGATGGAAATTCCTTTATGAGAGGTGTGCCCGAATATCCACTAGCTGTCCGAGCATGCGTCGCAAGGGAGGGGTGGTCATTCTCCCACTCCGCTTTCTCTTTCGCGAGCTCTGCAAAACGGTCAGACACGTTGAGTTCAGCTTCTTCGTCTCTGCGCCTCTGTTCTTCGGCAATCTCTTTTAGCTTGCGCTGGAGAACCCGAAGGATGCGCAACTGAACTGCACCTCCCATGAGGGCGACTGCACCGATCAAACCGAGTTCAATCTCCATAGTCTGCGACACGGGAAACGCGATGTTGTTGCTGGTATATTTGGGGAAAAGATTGCTGAATCCCATGTTCCAGACGTAGAACTGGCGAAATATGTGAGGGGCCGAGCGAGATCGCATTGACAAGCGTGACAAACCTCCTTGAGCCCAGCGGTGGTGTAGCAATCGACACCTAAAATGAAGGCCGAGGATCCAACGAAGGCGGTTGCTAGAAGCAACATGTGCCAGTGAAGCTTTGGAATCGTACAAAGCACAAAGGCAATGACACCAGACGCTAGAAAGGGGATTAGGTTTGGAACGGGAAAGATGCCTAGGCCGTACCGATATACAATATCCAGCGTAGTCCGACGGAAGGAATGAGGCCACCATTTCTAAAACATTGTATCCACAAACCAAAGGCAAAGCCACCCCAAGCACCAATGAAGTATTTTGTGGCCTTCCAAAAGAAGATTGTGAAGGCACCTCCCATTATACCAGCCACGGAACATGCGAGGACAAACATGCCCTGGAGCGTTTTACTCGGAGTGTTGACTGCTGGGAGGATGCCAAACTTGACAATGAGAACGAAACAAACGAGCGAGAGGGTATAAAATCCGATCAAGAAGAACGAGGTCCTGTAGAACCGAGATTGAGCGATTGGATGTGTGGTAGGAAGGAGACTGCGCACCATCTGTTCTTGTGACCCCAGAACGCACTTGGGAGGCCGGTCAAAATGAGGATGGCACCTAAAACGCCGAAAGCGGGCGATATTTCGGTTGCCAGCACGATGGGGGTTGGTGACGGAGAGGGAGAGGTTGAAGCGGTGGGGGACGCAAGGGTGCTAGTGACATTATAGACGAGGGGAACTACGGTAGTGAACGGTATGTCTTGTGTACCAGAAAGACTGACGGAAGTTGTGGTATAAGAAGTGGTTGCCAAAAAGGTGGTGACGTTCGAGGAAGGGGCCGGGGTCGGGGTCGAGGTGGACGCGTTCGACGAGTTTGAGGGGGTGGTGGCGGTGGACTGAGCGACGACGAGGGATGAAAAGAAAAGGGAGAGCAAGGCACACAGAAAAACTGGAGCCGGCCTCATCGTTGGGGGGAGAAGAGAAAGCGAACAGTCAGCCACGCGTGAGAGGGGACTCGCAGCGATCAAACGCGCACGATTGGCGAACCGAACTTAAGTATCCGAGTGGACATAGAGGGTGGTGTAAAGTACGTACGTCCCAATCGATCTCGTTTCCTTGGCCGCCGCAGGCACAAGCCAGGTTTCATCACCGCACGTCGTCGCTACACTAGTCGAAATGCGCCAGTCTGCTAGCTCGTATGCCGATCCGTGAAAGAAGAATGGTCATCTTCTTGGGCACATCCGTCACCACCACCTTGTTCCCTTTTCTCTCTTCCTTGCCCTCTTCCAGGATAGTGATCACCTTG
>JBBPTZ010000009.1:0-133559 GCA_038094315.1 Phylloporus cf. tubipes
CGGATCATTGCTACTTATAAAATCCGGTGTTGCTGTCATAACAACGACCAAAACAAGAAACTATTGTTATGATTGTATTTGCAAATATGATCGAGTACATACAAATTCCAGACAAAGAACTTTAATTATCATATTCAGTATGTCTGTATGTTGCGATCGGGACCAATAAAGAATATCTCAATATGGAATATTTCGGGAAGTGTGTTCGGTGTTTGTGACCTCCACCGGATCGTGTGAATTGATGAATTAAGCGATCGCACACCCTTTACATCCAACACTCATCATCCGAGCACCGAAATGCACCCTACCATCGCAAACAAGACACTTCGGTGTTGTGCGCGTACCATCGAGGATATCATACGAAAGGAAATTGCCACTGACACAAACTTGTGGTCTGTGTCATTCGAGAAAATCCAGAAGGAAATGGTACGTATGTTGTTTATTCGAAACGTGTATGGTCTCACCATCTTGTAGGCAACGGTGCATCGCACGGTTCTTTACGCGTCACAGATACCACGGCTGCTGATAGCTGTGGATGTCTATTTGAAAAATCAGGTGGGCAAGTGGCCAGATTGGAAACGGATTTGCAAGAGTAATCCGAGCGACCTTTGTGTCCATGAGTGGTGGCCACGAGAGACGACGGATTTCAGGAAGACCGAGGATGATGACGATGGGTTGAAAGAGCCGGAAGTAGTGGTTAAGATAGAGGAAGAATGCGAACCGCCGCAGAGACCTTTCAGGCGACCTTCGAAGAAGGAGTTGGAACGTATTTGGGAGGAACGAGACAAGGAGGATGAAAGAAGAAAAAAAGAATTTCTGGAGAAGCTAAAAGGAAGTCGCCGCGTCAAACGATTTTCTAATCCGTTTGCGATGAAGGTGAAATTAAGACGCATGCCCACTCCGGAGCTGCCAAGCAGATCATCGAGCGATGGTAGTCGTCGGTCTTCGGAGGCGTCGGATTCAAACGCGGAATCCGTCATGGGTTCTGACATCGAGAATGATCTGGAGGCATCCCGAAGAGTGTCACCTCCTCTCTCTCTTCGCCGTGCTCGACGCCAGTCGCGTCGGCCTTCTAGGTTCAATGATGGTATGTCGATGCCCGGTAATGATACCTCCGATGTATGGAGCGTTGATCTGTCAGATTTTCATGGAAACGAACGTGAGTGTATTTTGGAATATATTTGAGATTAACTGATCTTATTTAATATTAGGTGAGCGAAGTGAACCAAGGCCGGAGGCAGTTCCATGCATGCAGGAATACATGGTGACGAAGGAACAAATCGATGACATGCAATCGGATTTACAAGAGACGATAGGAAGAGCTGTGACGGTTGCTAACGCGGTGAAGAAAAGAGCCCGTGATGTATTTGAGGTGGCGTACGAGTCTCAGGGAATCGAAGGAGATATCGATCAGATGGACAGAGGATTTAGGCGATTGAGAGAGGATATGAAGGAGGTGAAGCAACGAATGTCAAAGACAGCGGAGATGATAGAGAAAGCGAAGTCTGGGATGTTGTAGAATATTATGTATCGTATTGAAATCTGCACTTTTGTACATTATCAACCTGTTCGTGTAAAGGACCTTCTGTTTGTCTGAGAAGAACTAAGGGGCTGAGGAGCGTTTTTGTACATAAATACATAGGTTGAATACAGCATGGCGTCCGTGTATTTTAATCCGTCAAGTAGCATACACCATCCGTCCGTGTATACACCAACTGGTAATCCGGGTCCAGACGTTTATGGTAATCCGTCGAGTAGCATACATCATGGGCCCGTCCGTGTATGCACCAATTCGTAATCCGGGCCCACACGTGTATGATAATCCGTCGAGTAGCATACACCGTGGGCCCGTCCGCGTGTATACCAACTGGTAATCCGGGCCCACACGTGTATGGTAATCCGTCGATTAGCATACATCATGGGCCCGTCCGTGTATGCGCCAATTCGTAATCCGGGCCCACACGTGTATGATAATCCATCGAGTAGCATACATCATGGGCCCGTCCGTGTATGCACCAATTCGTAATCCGGGCCCACACGTGTATGATAATCCATCGAGTAGCATACACCGTGGGCCCGTCCGTGTGTATACCAACTGGTAATCCAGGCCCAGACGTGTATGGTAATCCATCGAGTAGCATACACTATGGGCCCGTCCGTGTGCACACCAACTGGTAATCCGGGCCCAGACGTGTATGGTAATCCGTCGAGTTGTATACGTCATGGGCCCGCCCGTGTATGCACCAACTGGTACTCCGGGCCCACCCGTGTATGGTAATTCATCGACTAGCATACCCATGGGCCCGTCCGTGTGTACACCAACTGGTAATCCAGGCCCGCTCGTGTATGATAATCCGTCGATTGGTATACGCCATGGGCCCGTCCGTGTATGCACCAATTCTTAATCCGGGCCCACCCGGGTATGGTAATTCATCGATTAGCATATCCATGGGCCTGTCCGTGTGTACACCAAGTGGTAATCCGGGCCCACTCGTGTATGCACCAATTCTTAATCCGGGCCCACTCGTGTATGGTAATCCTTCGAGTTGTATACACCATGGGCCCGTCCGTGTATGCACCAATTCTTAATCCGGGCCCACTCGTGTATGGTAATCCGTCGATCGGTATACGCCATGGGCCCGTCTGTGTATTGTAATCCGTTTAGTAGCATATACCACGGTCCCGTCCGTGTGCACACCAACTGGTAATCCGGGCCCACTCGTGTATGGTAATCCGTCGAGTTGTATACACCATGGGCCCGTCCGTGTATGCACCAATTCTTAATCCGGGCCCACTCGTGTATGGTAATCCGTCGACTAGCATACACCATGGGCCCGTCCGTGTATACACCAACTGGTAATCCGGGCCCACTCGTGTGTTCTAATTTATTAAGTAGGATACACCATGGGCCCGCTTGTGTATACCCATGTTATTATTCCGGGCCCACCCATGTATTGTAATCCATTTTGTCGAATGTACTATGGGCCCGCTCGTATGTATGTTAGTTAATATTCCGTTGTTGTGGACCGGGCCCGCTCGTTTATTATACAAGACTCTGTATGTGGGTGGGCCCGGCTCGGGGTGACCGTATACATTGCGAAATTGTCAGGTCGGGGTGATCGTGTCACACGTGAAAATATGACTACATTATGTGGTAGTAGCCGGTCGCGCAAGCAAGGCACACACGATGGGCGTTGTAACCGGGTATGGATAAATATAACGCACCGGGGAAGTGGGTCCTCCCTTTATCGCCATCATGGAATGGACGCGTATGCTCGGGTTAAAGTACGTACCTGGGTGTGAAAAAAAAAAGACAAGGGAGTTGGTATGTAACGCAATCTGTGTGCATGTGGGTCGGGCAGGAACTTTGCATCAGGTAATTGTCGGAAATTTATTTCGCGCATAATAATACCGCGGACTTACCATTCCGGGGCGAGCCATGGGAATGAACTTATAATGGGGTTTTTCATAGAAATTACATAATGTCAACCGAAGTTGGTGATTGGGCATGGGATTATAATGTAATTATAATATTATGTGACATGCTATAATCGGGTTTATCATGCCATTATAAGAAAGATTGTTGCTCATGATCATGCCTGAGCATGCATCATGTGAAAGTGGTGCTTATAATGGATTCTCATGACTAATCATAGTTGCAGGAAATTTCCGACATAAAGCGGACCATACTGTTGGCACTCGTATGAAACACAGCCTTTTTTTTCGGTGCATGCTCTTTTTTTTTCATCTGCAAGGGAACGGTAATCGAGTGGAGCGGAAGTGAACTAGCTCGAATCAAAACTCAGGTTAGAGCCTATAGTACGGGTACTAGACCGATGTGCCACCAGCAGCTCTCGTGTCTGCTGCCAAGGCCCCTGCGAACAACTTGCTAGTGTCAGCAGGCCCAAGTTCACACGGTGACGTTCTGTATCCTTGAACTCATTTGGCAAGCTGTCGAGTCCGAATCCTTCTTGGTCTCGGAACATCATGGGCGACAACTTGAAACCCCTATGAATTTGCTTGGCCGCATCTGATGTACGTCGAATGCCTTTTCGCCCGGACCAGCGCACGGTACATCCAAGATTGGGACATGCCATGTCGTGAATGGAATCACGTTGGTACGTGCAGCACCGTGCTATCCAATCGTCAGCGCCCGGATACCCGAAAGTAACCTGCCACCGCGATTAATATCGTTTTCGGTCCTTCTCCATGACTCGACCGCACGGGTGCCTCCGAAGGCGTTATGTTCACGTCAGAATCCAATCTCGTATGGGCGACCCCGGGAACAATGCAATTTTTGTCTGTTGATCCACTGGAATGCGTGTGAGTAGCTCTTGGCCATCCACATAATGCTCTCGGCATATCGGAAGTTTCCCTGTTCTACGAACACCAACGATCCTTTGGAGACGACGCAACTTGCACCCGTAAAGTCCCGACGGGAAGACGGGTGAGTGTCCAGATGTGATGTCCATGACAACGGTGATGTAGGAGGGTGCTATCTCATGCGTTGACAGTTTGATCTACATTCAGAAGGTCCCTGTTTTCCCGTGGGGGATAAAGTAACCCAGTGATACATTTACGCCTGCGATACGGGTCCGCAGGCACAGCGGAGTTGGCACGATCGGTTATGCGCATTTTGACCGGGGTATTTAAACAGCTCTTTGAATGCCGCAACCTGTTAGCCACTCTCCCCGTTCGCATAGAAGTGCATTATGGCTGAAATGGTGGGACACCTTCCTTTCAACGTACACAACACTCTTGGAGCACTTCTCGTTGGTGGACTCTTTGCTGCATTGTAAGCTTTCTCATAGGTGACTCATGCGCGTTACTAATACTTTACAGCTTCTGGGGAGTTACGAGTGTTCAGACCTACATCTACTACCAACGATACCAGAACGATCCTTTAGCCCTAAAATTGATTGCGAGTCTTTACTCTCTCGTTTCTTCTTGCCGCTGATTTCCTCGTCTTTCGTCATAGGTGGCATTCCTATGGTCTGAACAAAGCGGGTGGACTTCTTCATGTTTCTAATGCGCCCATAGGGTCCTGGACACTTTCGATGCATGCCTGACCAGCCATATACTCTATCATTATCTCATAGTGAATTACCAGAACCCGCTCGCAATCAGAACACCTGTGTGGTGGGTAATCACGGGCCGCATTTCCCCTACATACGCTTATCCGTTTCTTTGTTAGGAGCATTATTGTGAGTCACCTGCTTTGACAGGCAGATGCTCGTCTAAAAGTGCCGCTTCTTCTAGATCCATGTCGCGGTTACGGTGAGATGTTCAATCCTTGTAATGTCGAGGAGTTATTCTCAACTATTGGATTTCAGTCCGTCACGGATGCGGTCATACGATCGTAAGTATTTTCTCCCGAAGCACTATGCATCCAGTCTCTGATCTAGATGAAGTATGTTCGCCCAGAGAGTGTGGAGACGTATGTCTGTCCTTTTAACTCCCCGCGATGGCATTTCTTGATATCGCATGATAGTCAGCGACCAAAATGTTATCTTGACGTTGATAGTGGTCAGTCGATTCCCGCGAGTGTCGGAATGACAAACCCGTTTTGACCCGTTTCCCCAGGCCATCTTGACACTTTGTGATCTAGGTGAGAACGTTCAAAAGCTCGCTTTCGTCCGCCTGACTCACCGTTTCCCACTCTAGGTGTTGGTCTCAGTAAGCATCATTCCCACAACCAAATCGATAGCTGAATGTATTACAGCAATTACCGTAAAAGCGTAGGTCCCAACTCCCGTTGTTCAACGTATATGAACGCTTGGAATACCCAGCTTTAACTTTCATTCTTTCGCGCAATTCGATAAGATCTCCGTCAGTATACGCGTCGATCTGTGATCATGATTTCTGACAACATTTTCTTTAGAACCTGCTCTACGTCAATTTTGGCTCGGGAGTCTTGGGAGACCTTTCGGTAGCAATCATTTTATGCTACTACCTGTTCACATCGAGAACAGGTTTTCGGAGGTAAACGGGATCCTGTCTCTAATTACTGCGGATTCACTCGTTCGTTACCCAAGTACGGATACGCTCATTAATACGCTCATTGCGTACATCGTCGCGACAGGTGGGTTGTCGTCTTGCCTTGTTGATCATCTTATGGACCTTGTCATAGGCCTTCTCACATCGTGCGTCCATTTTTTTGACACAATTACCACAGTATGAAATGGCATTGTCGACCAGAGTCGATGCCATACTTGGGACCGTCTTTGTGAGCCCATTCTGCCTGTTCTTGAAAGGTCGTTTATAGCGTATGGTAGTACGTGCTAATGCCGACAAACTTCATCTTCGCTGGCTTCTACTTCAATCTCTCAAAGCGTACGCGTCCTCTCAACTATACCCTGCATGGATACTAAACCCTCGGCTGCTCCAGTGTACATCAACTCGTATCTAGCCCTGTACGTCCGAATGTCCCTCGCATGGTGCACGTTTTGTGCACACACCCCTTTTTTTGTGAACACGCACTCATCGTGGATGGTTTTCATTACATCAGACTCAATGCACGGCAATACCTCTGGGAGAAATCCGACGGTGCGATTTCCCTCCGCCTCTCCAGGCTCTCAGCCCAGCCCTATACCGACGACTTTGGGACGTGGAACTCGTTCTCGAGCCGTCTCGACAAGGTAACGCATCGTCGCTTTCTGCTCATCTTTCAAAAAGCTCACTTTTTATTCGTGTCCTTTTTCGCACGTTGGAATAGGTGCCTCGAGACCTAGAGGTACGCATCCAGACGACCATAGACCAAAAGTCGGAACGAGAGTTCCCGTAACGAGCCGTCGTCCGAGACGACAGCTCGAGCCTGTGGGGGATGTACGTTGTATAGTCGACGATAGCTGGCAACGTGGACTGGATGAACCGCGAAAAATGGATCCCTTGCTCACATACTTACGCTACAGTTTTCATTTTCATGTACCTTTTTCTTTTTTTTTCTTTTTCTTTCCCAAGTTTCTCGTTGCAGTGCAACGCGGGACAGGGGAAAAATGTGTATGACAGAAATTTTCGAAATGTAGCTTACTTGGATGACCAGCGACGATGATTTGATTGTTCTAGTCGATCGTGTGCATGAAAGCTGAGCTATACCTTTTCGCCATCTTTGCGACGATGCTCCACAGCGAAAGAGTAAACCACGCGGTGCACGACCACTCGCGCGCCATCCACCCCCACGACAATCGCCGCGGGACTCACCCAATCTCAGAGAAGACGGGTCGCCGCATCCCGAAACAGGATGCCGAGGGAGAAAGGCAGAAGCAACTCGGAGGCACGCGTCAATGTAAACGACGACGCTCGGAGACAAACGAACTACACGTGCACGAACCCTCCTCATCGACGATGCAAGACTCGCATATTCCGGTGGGACGCGTTCCGAGTGCGACGTGGACCCCGCCGGGCCGATCAATCAAAAAGATAAACACGAGAAGAAACGACCGATCCGTGGACCAACCGAAATGACTGGACGACCGATCAATTCGACTCGATTCTGCAGAGTCTACGCCCTTGACTTGGGGACGGTATTTAAGAGGGTTTTGGAAAGTGCACCCCGGGAAGTGCCACCCCCCACGTCCGAGCAACGCCATGGGGATAATTAGGACGCGTATACGTCAATGCATCGGTGATGCGAATCCAAGGAGAACATCACCGGTCTCGGATGCCCCGCGCAGCAACGACCCCCAAGTCTCGCGGATCAGGGCAGAACGTAATGAATCGTGTTGCTCCGAGAAGACGTTTCACGAGATCTTGGTTACGGGCCGTTGCGCTCAAAGAGTACGATCGCCGTGGAGGATGTCGCCCTGCTAAAAGGAGTCGTATCTTCCTTTTTCAACACGAGACGTTGGGGGGTCATTCCGATCGATCACGACGCTTCTGTCAGATAACCCGTTGTGGGCCATATGGTGTGGCGAGGAAGAGGGGGTTATCGAGCCCTTTTCCTTGGTGTTTGCAAGTGGTGGACGTAAACTGGTTTGTCCAGAAGGAAGATCTCCCTTGCAACAGATGATGAATCGAAATGACGAGAACCATACCGCACCAGTTCGGAACCGAAACAAACGCAAAGCACCACGGTAGGCATGTGTGTTGCGTGACCCTATGTACACAAGAACCCCGGTACAGCATGGACGTGCAGTGTATCATTCATTAGATGAGAATACCTCTTGGTCTAGTCCTGTTTTGGGAGATGATGCAGATGGACGACAGAGATGGATCGTAGATGTGGTTGCTGTCAAAAGATGGTGCATGTCGCGCGCTATGCGACCGTGATACAACTGCGATCAACCCCATGCGGCCGTCGTACTGTGCAGCGCGTACGGGCGAGTAAGGTGCAGGAATGTGCGGGAAAAGGACGTGGACTAGCCTATAGTTCACGATGAGATGGCCGTCCGTCGCAAACGACTGCCCAAACACCCCCGTCTCAGCAAACGAGCGCGATCACGCCCATCGAGAATACACCCACCTTGAACAAGTTGGACACCGTATCGTCCGGCGCAGGCGAGAACGCCAAATTGATATACGTGAACTTTTTTTTTTTGGTCGTACACCAAGAAAGAACAAGGACGAATGGAACGGAGAAACGTCGTGAGCGCGTGCCTGTCAAAACAAGGAGAGAACGGCCTCGTACCAACGGCTCCCCTGCCTTCCACCCCAACTCCTTTCTCAAAAACTGAATGACCGCCTGAAACCGGTTCGCAGCCGTGATCTTGTAAAAGTTTTGCTTCATGATCGGCGCGTTGCCGACGGCCTTGAAACGCACGACCACTGAGTTCCCGCACGGCGTCGTCGTTCAATCACCATCACCATCGTCACCATCACCACCACCATCATCATCATCATTTCGAACAGTGGCCCACGTCAGAACGTGCGACACACCAAGACCGAAAAACGGACCTTTGGAAGGATCCTTTTTCTTGTAGGTTTCCAGGGCTGAAATGGCTTGCATGAGAGACTCGCCGCCTTCGCCTGGTGTCCAGGGAAGGGTAGTTTGGCGACCAAGGTCTTCTGGACTGCCTGGTGGTTGCGCCATCGCCTTGGGCCGGTCGTAGTGGTCACCGTAAACGTCGTGCTCGCTGTGACGGACGACGGGCGTTGATGGGTGTGGACAGAAAAGGCAATTGCCCTCGCGCTCACAGAAATCACTTGTTGCAGATTATCGTGTTGTAACTACATTACAGTAAACGCAGTCTATCGGTCGTCCATGCCATCCGTCAAACATCAAGCAATAGCAGCATTTGCACGCGTTGGCGCAACATACGCGCCAGACCCCGGAGCATAAACATCCTGCAGGGAAGGGTAGGTAAACCGTTTTTGCAACCAGCGAAACGGGTACTTGCCTTGACCATTCCCTTGACGATCATCCCCAAGGCAGCCCTGCTTTCCCATAGAGGATACAGGACGACCGCAAACGCCGAGCAAAACGTCCATAGAATTCCGACCACGACCCAGACGGAGAACCCAGCCACGCTATACACGGTGGACGCTCCAAACAGCGGAAGGGGAATCATGATCATGAACACCACCGTCTGCGTAAAGAGCGTGATCAGAAAACACACTATGCAGTGTCCTTTGGCAGGAATCGCACCATGATGACGGACGACCACACGGCAAACCGAAACGCCTTTTGGAGGCCCACGGGATCGAGTTCGTTGTCGGGCTCACTTTCGTCTGAGACTGACGTGACCGATACCGGCGCGTCCTTCTTCTCTGTTTTTACATCTTCGACGTAATCCCTCTTCTTCGAAATGGGCGAGTTGATCGCCCGAGTTTCCGTAAAGTCGTAATCATCTGGCCACTGAAATGGGTTACGTAGGTGCACGGTTCACGGGAACGAAAGTGGACATACGATCAGGGAGACGATCACGGAGACAATGCCACCTATCGCAATTGACGCAAGGTTCCCACCAAGCATCTCGTAGTCACCTGGCCGGGGAAGGTCAGCATGACACCACCTCAATCCTAATCTTGATCGCACCTCCGCTTGTCTAACACGGAGCAACGCAGCATAAGCCAACGCTTTGCATGACAACGAGATGACCTACATCGACGTTGATAACACCATCATTCAACCCGGACGTAACGCCGAGCCAGACAACGATACCAGCGATGAACCCAAACATTGCACCAGCGATACATCCCATACGATTAGCTTTGCTCCACGTGATGCAAAGAGCAATGGGGACCACACCCGAGCCGAGAATGACGCCCATAAAGGTCTAATACCCAACACGAAATTAGCCATCTCGTTGCAGCAATGCAGGTCCGACGTACGTAGAGCCAACCCATGGACACCCCGATGTAGAAGAAAACGGTGCCGGCGATGCCCATTACGAGAGCAAAAATGATGACCTGTGGGAGCGTTGTTAAAGGGAGGTGATGTCCTAGAGAGGAGAACACATACGCCAGCATGGCTCATCCGTAGAACTTGCTGCTCCGTCGCTTGAGGATTAATGTACCTCTGTTGGACGAATTGAGCCTTTCATACACATCACACACCAAACGAACTTGCCACATAAACATCATAGGTCAAAAGCGACGAGACTGCAATCAACTCGGCGCTCGTAGCACTCGTGACAGCCAAGAACAAAACGATCAACAATGCTACTGCACCGCTTTGGCCCATGAGCGTCGCGGCGGCAAAGGAGGCGGGCAGTCCTGCCGAAATCTCGGCTTGTGTGAGATGCTTGAGCAAAGGCACAAAACCGCTCGCGGTAGGCACTTGAGTCGGAGATGAGGAAGCAGGAACAGCCCCAAGCGCTACAGCAGCCAAACCGAGCGTCGTGGAGAACGCAAACGGGACTGCGAACCAAGCCAACCCTCCAATCAAGTATGCCTTGACGGTAGTGGCCGGCCGACTGGCGATGGCCCGCTGCCAGTATGCCTGGTCCTGGAACACGGTGGCAAAGTTGCCGATGAGATTGATGATGCCGAATATGAGCCCGTTCAGGGAGCGAAGCGTGAGGTAAGATCCTTGGGCATTTCCAGAAACGGGTGCGATTTGAGTAACTTCTGACAAAAGATGATGCATTTTACTGATCGAACCAATGTAACCCGAGGTCGCGTAGACGGTGAATATGAACGTAAGGATGATGGCGAACAGAACGGACGTATGCGTGCTAAAGTCGAGCGTGAATGAGGGAAAACAGATAAAATCGCCAAATCACGCACTAGTCGCAAAGTAGCGTAGACCGCATGCCACCGACAACGACGTATATCGCGACCCCAAGAGGGATCAAGAAACACGCGCCGATGGTGTTCATGCCGGTCAGACTGGTTACTGTCGCTGACCCGCCGAGGACGAGCATAGAAGAAACGATAATGTTCGTGGCCAATCCAAAGAACATGAAGACCAAGTGAGCGAAGGTCCCCCACCGCGTCGCGACAATCTCCAGCCATGTATGCGCGTACGGAGCGTTGAGCTTGAGCTTTGCGGCCAACTGGGCAAACAAGAGGACCTGTACCGTAGCGCCTGCAGCGTACCACCATGGTCCAGATATTCCATAGCGATAAGCGACTGCACTTGATTGAAGCTGAGAGCGAGTTCAAATCAATTGGAGTGTATGCCACATAGAACGTACTAGCGTGGCAGCCCATGTCCAGGCGGAGACGATACCAGAAGCGATGAGACCTGGCTTGATAGAACGGGATGCAGAGGTGAACTCTTCCGAATTCCGGGGTGAAAATCCAGTATATCTCGCCTGAATGGCAGTCAAACCGAGCATGAAAGCACTGAAGAACAACCCAATTCCTAGCATTAGAGGGCACGTGAGGACATTGCGGATTGTTCAAACGAGGGCCCGTGCTTACCGACCACTGGCGGGACGTGTTAGGTCCATGGTCATGAGTAAGATGAACGAATGCACGTACCGACGCCATAACCCGCGCCTTGGGGAAGCACTTGACTCTCAGACATGCTGGGTGTTCAACCTGAGCGAAGCGAACAAGACCGGCCGCCGGGCTTATATAGTTTAGAGTTTCTAGCCTGCGGCTTATCAGTGACGTTTGAACGACTGGCAGCTCGAGACGAGATAAGGAAGAACGGTACCCATAGCAAGGTAATGAACACCGACGGCGTCGGTGTCTGCAGCTCCGTGGACCTGATCTGATACTTGAATCGAAAGCGGGGAATGGGAAGGTCGCCCATATTTTTCTCTGCTCTGTACGTTACGCGTGGGACAACGACTCGGAGGCGAGATGGGTCCACTGCCAGACACCTACGACTAGACCATTTGACTCCCAATCGCATGATAAGGACGCCTAGCTGCACGACCTCCATGGGCTTATCATCGCCATCAATACAACTGTCCGCGATAAATGAAAACCGTGAGGACATTGATATATTTTTTTCAGATGGGGCTAACCACGCGACCAAACGAATTCCACTTCCTGTGTCAAGGTACCACGACAGAAGGGGATCAAGTCTGAGGAACGTACTTGGACATGGGATCAAAGAGTAACCATGTCAGGGGAGAGCCGATTTGAACGAGGGAGAAAGTCCAAGTCCGTACACAGGAAGATGGCGTCCGCTGCGCCATTGATGGCCCACTTTTCAACTATTTCTTGAAAGTGGGTCTTCTGAGTCAGAAGAATGCGGGTTACATAAAAAATCTTTGACAAGAGCGAGATTCGAACTCGCGCCCTTTCGGACTGGATAAGTAAGTAACCTGATTCCAGCGCCTTAGACCGCTCGGCCATCTTGCCCTAACACTCATCTCGCCGATCAGCTGCCTTCAAACGTGGCCCACCATATCATTGCAACTAGTACTGTACTTGGCCATCGATCTCGCTCCGACCACCCCGGGCCTTCTCATCATCACCCTACTGCTATTTTCCGATTTGGCACGCACGCACTATCGCGGCCAGGGCCAGCCTGGTCGATAGTGATGATAGACGATATGATACGATACATCGAATGAAATGTCCTATCCAGGGTGATCTAGATGATCGTTCCGTTCTGCACCGCGTGACAGAACCCTCAAAATGCGCCATTTATGCGCCAGCGCTTCGGCGCGCAATCTGGAACGCTCGAGGTGCATTTGTGACTTGCATTATGTGTTGCGAGGTGAGTTGAAAATGGGTGCTGATAATCGTCAATTCGCATAACCGGGGACAGATCTGACATTCAGATCCAAGGACACGAGGAGACAATGGAAATTCTGACAGGGAGCAGGACGTGCGTGTCGAGCGGATCCCATTCATGAAAACAACGCATCAGTACCCATATCGCTCGTCAAGTTCATCAAAAACACCCGTTATGAATCCGTCAGTACCCTCATCATACCCTGATCCTCGGCACTACACAAAGCAAGAACGCACTTTCCCTTTCCACTCGCACCGACATAACGTCACCTAATCGAGCTGGACCACTTCGAATCCCCCAAGATCCTTTGCCACGACGAACCGACCCATTCCCTCGTCAAAATCCATTCTATCGCCGCTTGTGCCCGCTTCGTTCGCACTGTCCTCCGCATCTCCATTCCAGCTCACGTGCAGTTGATTCAAGTCCTGTCCCCGAGGTTTATCGACGAGATACAAGGCTTTCCCCATCTCGAACACCGGTCCAAACTGCATCTCGTACGGCGGCAAAATGAGCAACCCAGGGCTCACGAGGCGTAGCTCCCGACCAACGACAAACACGCCGCGTCCAGACCAGCCGAGACAGAGCTCCGTGGAAGCACGTGACCCCGAGTCGCCTACGTCGCCTCCACCTGGCCATGACGTCGATAGTCCATGCGAAGGGAGACACATGAACCGATACGGAAACGCGTTCGTATCGGCAGCCGCTTCCTTTTCATCGTCAACGACGAGCATTATCATCGACATGCCATCGGTCCGCCCTCTCGACCGCACCACGATCGTCAACGTGAGCGACATACAAAGCGTTGACGACGTGCATCGCGCTTTCTGTCCGGACGGACACCAATCGGTATCCTGATCCATGTTTCGGTCAAGATTTCCGTCTGGGCTCAGGTGTAGCGGTAGTGAGTGGCGCGCGACGCACGTCGTAAACCCAATCGGTCGGCTGACTGCTTCTCGGAACACAAATATCCGTTTATGCTCCACATACACTTGACCGTCCGCAGGAATACCAGGAATGGGAAAGACGCTCACGCAGTGTTCCCATACGACCAGGATATGGTTGGAAAACACTACGAAATCGAGAAAACCGCCAAACTAGAGGAGAAAAGGTAAGATGGCCACGAGCGGGCGATCAGGTGTCAGGATGGACGACGCTCACCAGACCGGGGAGGTGCGGGAGAAGTGCCGTCCCAGTCGTCCGTGCATGCCAATCAAGAAGCTCTAGACCACCTCCTACATGTTTCCTTGTCGCATCTATCAATAACAAGTGTCTCCATATGCCAGCCACGACGCCTGACACGCGTGTATAATTACACAGTGACACAAACGGCGCGTTCAAACTCGTTGAGAACACCTTGGCGAACTGATGAGATCTGACGCGCAGGGTCAGTTCATCCAATCCCGTACGTGGAGAAAACGGAATCAATCACCTAGATGGCTCTCTTGGCCCGACAGCGATCACACCGGGCACATCGCCATCCTTGACGATTCGGCAAGGAACTCCCTCGAGTGGCGTCCATTCCCCGACGTGCTTCAGCCCCTGAGTTGACCCGGGCCAACCGACGATGAGCCAATGCCCGATCTTGTCGCCCTGCACGGTCAATATTTCTGTCCCGCCCGGAATAAATACAACCTGGTCCACGCGAGCGCCGGTGTCATTGGAAACGAGCGCGTTGGCGGACAAGCATGGCCACGCATGCTCGAGGTAGAGCGCTCGCAACGTGCGTTGTTCAAGTTCCATCGCGGAGAGCAGGGAGAGGGAATGCAAAGGTCCAGGCAGGGGCAGATTACGCGCCAGCACCTCGGCGCAAAACCGAGCATACCACACGCAACGGAGTTTGCTCAAAAGATAGTACCGCCGAGACGTCTCGCCCTTCTTTGAGCTTCATCCTCGTCACCTCGGACAAGAACAGGGACTCACCTTGCGTAGGGAGAGTACGGCATGTACAGACAAGGCCCGGATGATCTGGATCACAATGTCGTCGACGAGCTTGTCCAGGCTATTAGCCATGGTGTGTACGAGTGCGAGAGATGGTATGTGGGCGTCTGAGAGCGCCCTGATAACGGCGAGCTGGGACATCAAGTAAAAGGCCACACCAGAGAAAGTGGAGGATTAGTGTCTATACGTGTTCTAGCGGTGCGCACCAAATATACGTGGATATATATTCCCGTTCTGCACGCGCTGTTTCGAGAAAGGGGGTGGAAAGAGGAGGGGAAGAAACGCGATTAGATATACCCATTGCTGAATGTGACATCTCGAATCAGACTGGGTCAGTGTAATCCAGTCTAGATGGTGCTCAAGTTCCGAATGTTAGTTTAGCGTGGATACCGATCCAAGGTGTAAGGTAGAGGACACCATCATCATGGAACTCGAGTAAATGTACGTCGCGCCGGCATCCGATAGACACGCTCGCGTAGATTCGCTTCCGCGATCCGACCAGACTGCCGATTGGTCGGTGTGGTTACTTTTGTTAGGGGTCCTTCTTTGAACTCGAACAAGTCACGTTTCTTCCTATCCACGCTCTTCTTTCGCCAAAGGTGAGCCTGAAATGTTCGAACGCGGTGCGCCAGAATCCCCTCACATCCTAAACCAGGCGCATCCAACGTCTGATCCGACAACCAGCGTGGTTTCGGATCGCGCGGTGTTGAATGGAGACCGACCCGCCTACGATGTTTCCATGGGGCTTGAACGCCAACGGTATCATTGAACGGTGGAAACTGGACACGCCAAACACCTACTACCGCTGCTACCACTTCCACTCTTCCAATCCAGGGCACGTGTGGCGCTCCGCTTGGGCTACTTCCGCGCGATCTATGAGCAAGATTAGATTGCATTCCCCCGGCGCCCGGCGCCGCGCCTCGTGCACAGCGCATCACCACTCCAAGGCATACCCCGCAGCAATCGGTGAGGCTATACCCACTGGGGTAAGTGTAAATGCATGGTCCCGGCGCCGGTCCCTCCGGCCGTACCCCCGCGTCCGCAAGAACTGAACGCACCACCCCTCCCCCAAAAGGACGGCCATCTTCCGAGAAGCACGCTCCGACGCATTGCCGAGGACGGCACAGAAGCACATCCAGTTTAAATAACCTTTTTGCAAGTGCTCGTGTTCTCTTCGTTTTGACTTTCGAATGACGTACTGAAACACGCGTGCTCACAACGGTGGGTGGCCCAGACCTGAATCATACACACGTTCAAAGTCGTGGCATTCAACGAGCTTGCACGCGTTCATAACACGTAATTGGTGCAAAAACCACCTTGGTTCTCATAAGGTGGGCGCCCTGGGGTATACCCACCCCCCTATGTAAACGAAGCACCAATGGGAACAGGAACGGCAACGTGGATTAGCCCAAGTTCTATGAACGTAACCATCGACGAAGATCGATCGATGGTATGGATCCCAATGCTCTCGAGTAGACGGCGCGCAACGCGCATGTAACCCGATCCAGTCCTCCAACTTCTACCCCGGTTCCCTTCACTGTCGGGCCGGTGTCGACGATAATTGCGCTTGGGACGTAACGCGAGAAAAGAAAAAAGGGTGCAAATAATGCCCGCGTTCTGGACTCTGTCGTCCCCGCCGGACCGAGTTGCCCCCGCTCAGGGTTAGCCATGCTAGCACGCCACACCCGCACGCCGATTAAGGGTGTTTCTGAATCTTGCACCGCAAGCCTTGGCCTCGGTGACCGTCGTCACAGGTCCATACTCTCCCTTGGATACAAGGTACGCAAGACAGGCCCCGAGTCTAGTTTTCAGGATAAAGAAATGATGGAAAGGGCAAGCTTGAAAGCCTGAGCCCTGGGCCTGTGGCGATCGTGGCATTAGCCTCAAACCTGAACTCGAAGAGCGTCGACCCTTGATCCTCCATTGCCGTTGTCCAATCATAGCGCCTGTTTAAAGTCAACAAGCGATCACGTTGAACACCCGAACAGATTGACAATTTGGCTGGCAGGAATCTGGACCAGGGCCCCATTGGGCTGTGCACTCGAACGCTGCGCGACCCTTGTGATTGAGCCGTCACTTGGCCCTCCTAAGCGATCACGAAAGGCTTACAGCACGACTTTTTGCTGAGCGCACCCCCTCTTTTTCGCGCGCGAGCCGCGAGCGCTGGTATGGCATAGTAGCAGCCAATGGGGTCTGGACGATCGCCCGCCTCGGAGCCCGCCACAATTTGATGGAAGGACCTCTTTTTTTTTCCGGAAGCGTATCCAAGCGGTGCAACCCCACACACGCGTCTGGAGACCGGGACTGAGGCGCGAGGCGCGACCTGGGGTAAACAGCCAAATATGACTGTGCGCCCAGCGACGGAGGCATCGCCTTCCGTAAACACTGATCGAACTTATCATTGCTGGGGCTTACCCTATCAATGGAACCGACCAAGAAAGGTCGATCGACTCAGCATCGTGAAGTGAGACGGTGTCGGCCTGGCTGCACGGCGTTGTCCTTGCATCGACGAACCCAATCTTGTGGGTGAGTCGATGCGGTACTCGCAGTCGTGTTTAGGTTTGGCAGCCCGAGTGGTTGTGTTGCCCACGTTCCGCAGTCCCTCGTGTAAATCAATTGCATCGTGGGGGCGGCATGAACCGAACAACCACGCCACCATATCGCATGCGCACGCTCAGGCTTGCGATTCGAGCAATGCGGGGCCAGGGCAACGTACGGGTGGGAACTTGAAATCACAATAAGCACCCGACGGGTGGGGTTCACGAATCGCGATCATGACGCCAACTCAACAATAGAACCACTTGGAAGCCAAGGATTTCAAAGCAACGACACACGACCGACCGACATGTCGTCCGATCCGGGATCTGAGCCGAGGCGACTTTTGCAAAGGTCGAAAAAAAGGGCACCGGACCCATGCGGACCCATACGTGCGGGGGTATCTGTCGCTCCCACTCCATCGGCACTTGCCGCTCACTGCCTTTGAGCGCTTTTTCGGTACACATTGGCGCTGAGTGGGGTGGATGCGACTCGACGTCGATCCCCCACAGATGCCCGCATCGAGTGCTTCCTGCTTCCCGAGTCGCCATCAAATATGTCGGAATGGAATGTACAGCATCACGTCGCACGACGGCGCTTGCGTCCATGTCTGGGGTTGTGATACTACTTATGTTGCGTGTGCCCTCTTTTTGCTATATGGGCGAAAAAAATTGTTTTTGTCAGGTCCCAGGGACGCAGCGGCGCGACGCCGACTCGGATGCCCCCACAGCGGCAAGCTCACCTTAATTTGAGTGCGTAACGTGACCACGGCGACGCACCACATTCCTGGGGATGGCCCGCAGCTCGTCCACCACGTTGGCGCGGACGAGAAGCAGCATCCCCTTGCGACTTTGAACAGCTTTTTGGCCACGCAGGGACGAATGACTACTGATCCGATTCGAAAACGCAACAACAACGACCGTGCCCATCTTTCTTCTTTCCCCGAGGGGCTACCCGAAACACGCTCGGGATATGCCGAGGCGCGACGAAACGCAACGCGTCTGCCACTGTGTTGACTGACTGACTGACAAGTTCAAACTTTAAGGCTCATAGCTTGTCATCCCTGCAATTGGACGTCTTTTCGCTTTTGGTTTCCAAACGTCACGACCGATTGGCGATTTAGATATTTTGAGTTTGGGTTCGGGTTTGGGGCGTTTGAGTTTTGGACGGTATCGTCGTGCTTTCGTGTTCCTCTCTCTCTCCTCTCTCTTTCTCGTTCTCTCTTCTCCACGGGTTGTCGAAACACGTTCGGCAATGCGCGCAGACACACACACTGCCCCATGCGAGTGACGGTGGCGGCACTGTGTGATATGGGTGAAACATGGCGAGGGTATCATTATGCTCAGATGTTGGCCCTTGTGAAACGCTGACAGTGCTGGGTGCTCAGCACGTTCTTGTTCTTTCGCCACACATTGACGTGTGCTGCACAAGAGACGAGGGGAGACAGAGGTCAGAGCACCGCGATCGATCGATCATATTCTACTACGTATACCTGCATGCCAATGTACCGATTACAGGTAAACCGAGGGGTATCGACGATCGTCATTTCTAACCCAGCCGACATGAACTAGGCTGCATTCCACGACAACCATCATAATATGGATACGCTGCGCAATCTATGCAAGTTCCGCGCCACTGAATCGCCGGCTTCATACGCACTGTATACGGGTACATGGAGGGCACGAAGAAAAAAGTTCCTTTGGCAGTGTCATGATCCGTCGATCGCACCTGTCTTGCTCATCATGCATTGTCATGTTCCATGGTCCATGTTCCAAAAAAAAACGGCCTCTCAGCAACGGACCATTGATCATGATGTGTTGTCGAGTTGCGTTCGAGACGACGCGCGTTCGTCCCACGTCCGGGGTCCACAAGCCGACGGTTTGATCGTGTCAACGGATCCGAGCGGCAGCCCTGGCCCAAGATCTGTCGTCCAGTCCACACTAGCGTCCATCCCAACCCATTCCCATCCTTGGCGACCCCCATCGGGTTCCGAACAAGGTACTGGGAGCCCGCCGGCAGCGCCCGTCCCACATCCATGATCCATCCCACACAAACATACAGACACAGTAGGGTAAAACATGCATCATGACGATCAAGAGATGCCACCATCAGCACTGCAGTAGCATACTGTATTGGCACAAGCGGCGCTCGATCAGCGGTCAGCGGTCAGGAGAAGACCGGTGTCCGCCGAACGCACACTCGGCGAGACTGTTCGCGCGCGCGCAAGGGTGTGTTGTCAGTTCCCCGCCCGGCGGCGGGGACTTGGGACGCCACACACATCCGACGCCGACATCATCATCAACATCATGTATCATGCATCATCCAGTTTCGGGGTCGACACGATCACGGGCACTTAATGGTGGTACCGATCATGAAGCGTCTCCCCCTCTTTTTTTTTGCGTGTGTCGTGTTTTTTGGGAGACGCCGCGCAGTCGGTCGACCCTGTTTTTTTTGCCAATCGACGGTATTGATCATCGCCCCCGCCCCGCCGGTCTCGACCCAACGCACCACCCAATCGCGACGCCCTCCGTGCGAACGACGATAGCGACGAAGAAAAGAAGGGACACACACACGCACACAGCACAGCACCGTGAAACGCCGCCGCCCGCCCCCAGCAAATCAGCGCCGTCCACCAAACCTTGCTCGCCAACCAATCACAAACAGCGTTGGCCATACCCGGATCCAATCCGAGTTTGGGACGTCACGTTCATTCATTACGTTCGTCCGTCCTTGGCGCGCACATGGCACGGGTTCCTGGGGTACCTCTGAATCTGGACGGCGGCGGCCTTATCATCTCACCAGCCCTTGACGCGGGACAGAGACAGAGACAGACGTCGGCATTATAATATACGAGTAGCAAGGGTAAAACCGCTGGGTAGATACAAAACCAAACTGCAAACGCCGAGAAATGGCAACACATCGACAGTGTTCCGAAGCACTTGGCATCGGAGGACCCAAAGACGAGAGAGAGAGGGAGAGATAGAGATGGCGAAGAGGATATAAAGAAAGGAGAGAAATGCCATGGTATGAATATAGCTAGGTATGCAATGTGTCTAGTGTGATGCGATGCTTCGATGGGATGCGGGGTTGTGGAGAGACGAGCAGGGGGAAATGCAACGAGGGGGGTGCCGCGGTTATGTCGGGGCAAGGACTAGGTCTGCTATAAACTGGACCCAGCGGAGAGAGAGAGATAGAAAGATGAGAGCGCGCGGGGGAGTGGTCCGTCTAGGCCTGGAATTTTGGTTTTTGCTGTGGAGGATGAGCGAGTGCGGGGGATGCGTAGACGGGCCAACGTACCGATTTACGCATCATCAATGGGGGCGATGAGTTGGGCGAGTCTGCGTGGGATGGCTGGGAGAGGTCAGGTACGCGCGGGATGGGGTGCGACGAAAACGTACAGACTGCATGTAGGGGTGTGCGGGCGCGGCGGGGTGCTGGGTGGAGGCGGTCTTTGACAAGACTTTTCGGAGCTGGGGGTGGGGTTGGCGGGGGTGACAGAGAAAGCGGGCCGGACGTACCTTGGCTTCGCTGTCTGCGGCGTGTTGGGCGTACATGCTCGGATGGAGAGAGACGGCGTCGAGGCTGGTCGCCTGTGGAAGGGAGGAGAGGGCACAGGACAGACTCGGAAGAGCGACGAGCTTGTCGTGACGGAGGGAAGCCATGACGAGCAAGGAGAGCAAGCAAGGTACTTATATAACTCAGAGGGCGTTCTCATAACGATGCGCGGCACATCTGAGATCCCTCGAATCTTTTTTATTTCGGTTGCAATACGCCATCGACCATCGCATCGGTTTTTATTTTTTTTCTCGCCTAAATTTCGAGGGTCGTTTCTTGCGAGCACTGGCTATTCTTACCCACGCGCGCGGTCTCCTAGGAAATGCAGAGACAATGTACGCCCACCAATCGGGATTTCCTTGATCGCAACACGATATCGAACGGCACCGATTCGAGTGCCTATCGCCCGGATTTGCCTCGCTGACCCGGCCTCGTGTCGCGTGGTGTGCTATCGAGGGCGTTCGTCCGTATCGTCCTCTGCGCAACTTCCTTGCCAGGGTCATCGCGGAATGGTGCATGCCTCGTGCCAACCTCGCTGGCAACGCGTCCACCGTGGGACCGCATCGTTCTCGTCCGAGTGGGTCGCAATCTACCCTGATGGTAGGAAGAAACAAGAGCCACGCTCTCTCCTCGCGTTCTCATGCCCAGACCGCATCGATGCCGATATACAGATGTCACCTGATGCCAGCAACGCATCCATCTACACGTCCCGTCCATCTATTCTAATCCATCCCACTTTTTTTCCACGGTTGCTAGCCATTTTCAGTCGACAGCCTGAACGCCATCATACAAGGGCAAGCGCTTGCGAGCCGTCGGCCAATCTAGGGTACCGTGTACCAACTCTATCACGACTGCAATCACCTCGTCGATGGAACCGATCAGCTGCTCGGTCGTGTCGCGTTCACTGTGGACACGTCAGCAATCGTTTGCATCGCTGTCAATGTTACCTTACCGGAGCGTCATCGTCCCGTTCTGAACCGCTAAGAGAATGATCAGTCGCGATCGCGATCAGAGATGCTAGACATACACGCGAAATCGAGCGTGACGCCAAAGGGCGTCCCGAGTTCGTCGTTGCGAGCATAGCGTTTCCCAATGGACGTGTTGGAATCGTCGACTCTGGAAAAGATACCGGCATGACGCAGTTTTGTGGCTGTGCCGAGTGAGGGTGGAAGCAAAAACGAAAAAGACGAGCACGCACAGACTTGGGCGACAAGAGGATCAAACTCTTGCTTTGCGCTGAGTGGGACGATGAGCACCTTTGTTGGCGCGACGACGGGGGGGAGGGAGAGGACGCCGCGCTCAATGTCTTGTTCGCGACACCAAAACGCGTGTTCGAGGAGCATGTAGAGGATGCGACCGAAACCAAACGAGGGTTCGATGACGTTGGGGGTGAATTCGCGAACTACGTCATCGGTGAGCGTGCGGATCCCGGCGCGAATAAAGACGAGGACAGACTGGACTGCTTGAACGTCTTGCGCTGGATGGTCACGAGATCGGGCGTGAGCGTGATCTGTCTTCCCTCGGCCACGATCGTCGCCGTCCTGCTCAGCTCAGCACAATCTCCACGGAGATCCGAAAAACGACCCACCCCTCTGCAGCCAGCGCGTCCTTGATTCGCTCCAGTTCGCACTGGGTCATCTCCCCGACAGCCTTTTGAACCAAGCCCGCTTCCCGTCCGAGCGTCTTCCCGAGCGTCTTCTTGTCAAACTCGGCCACCTCCCGCTCCGTGACGATCGGCTCCTTCAACGCCTCCCGCACCACCAGCGGATGCCCCGTCCTCGCCGCGTGCACGCTCAGGTCGTACGCAGCACGATCCGCACACCCGACACACTCCGTCCACCCCGTCGCATTCTCAATCTCCGCGTCCCAGCAGTCCGTCGCATAGTGCGCCATCTCGTTCGACATGTGTTGCCGGAACCGCAGTCGCGTCGCATCGATCCCGACATGCACCAGAAATGCTTGGATACGCGCCAAAAAGTATCCCAGTGTCTCGTTGGCCACGATGCCCTTGTCCACCGCCTCCCCGATCGCCATGTGCGTCACCCTCGTCTGCCCCTGCGACTGTACCTCCCGATCTAGCAGTGCGAGCACCATGTGACGGCATTCGGAGAACCGCGGGTGACGTTTGTCGGCGGGGTCCACATAGTGCTCGATCTCCCCCATCGTGAATTCACGCACACGTAACAACCCCGCGCGGGGCGAGATTTCGTTGCGGAACGATCGTCCGATCTGCGCGGACGCAAACGGAATGCGTCCATTGTTGAACTCGAGCAGCCGCGAAAAGTTGAGAAAGTGGCCCTGTGCCGTCTCTGGTCGCAAAAAGCTAAACTACATGAGCACACGTCCGAGAGAGATAAACGAGTCGCGTACCCGGGGTGTTGCCCCGTGGGCCCGATGCTGCTCGCAAACATGAGGTTGAATGGCTGAGGTTCCCCTACTTCGTTGTCCGTATCCGGATTCCGAATGTCGTGCTTCCGACAGAGCTCGCCGAGCTCTGCGCCAGAGTAATTGTCCAGCTGCGTCCCTCAGAGTACTACACGTGACACGAGCCAACCAGGACGCACCTGTGCGAGAATGGACTCGTACTCTTGGACCTTGTCCTCGGCCAGCTGCACCGCGACGCTCTTGACTTTCTTCTTCTTCTTCTTCTTGTCGTCCTCCTCGACCGGCTGTCCCGCCATACCACGCGCCTCGCGATCGCCGGCGAGCCGTGCTTCAAGGACGCTCTTGACCAGATGGTCTGCACGCAGCACGTCCCCCGTCTTGGTGTCCTTGACCATCCAATCGGCGAACCGCGCGACGTGACCAGACGCTTCGAACACCGCTGCAGGCGTCATGATCGTCGTATCGAGCTCGAGCATGTGATCGTGTACGATAAAGTGGCGACGCCATTCCGCGATGAGGTTGGCTTGGATCGAGGATCCCGGCGGACCATAGTCGTACAACCCAGCAACACCTAGCGGAGGGCGAGTCAGCGATCAACAAAGATGTGGGGTGGGAATCGCACCGCCGTAGATCTCGAAAGCAGGCGCGTAAAAGAAACGGCGGTTGAGAAGTGCCTCGAAACGGGTCTTGTCGAATGGATGGGCGGTCTTGTTGACTGGTTTTGCCATGTCGGTGTGTTTGAACCGGACTTGGAGGGATTTGATCAAGCCGTGTCCAAATCGGACTCGCATCCGTCACTTGACAAAAAAGTGTAGGAAAATTTTCAACACTCGACTCGTAGTGACTCGTCTCATTTCCCACGCCTTGACGTTCGCGTTCCCTCGTCTTGACGCTTCGTTACATCACTCGGGCTGTGTTTTATCTTATCTCCCCTTGACGTGGCACTGGACTCGAGCGAACTCGTGACAGTGCGTGGGTGTCATCCAAGTTGACTGGCGATGCCGCGGTTTGGATCTATGGGACCCCGCGCTGCCCTGTACCACGGTCGCATGTCCCCCCCTCGTCCGTCTTATCCACGTCGACAGACCACGAACGGCCATGCGTCCGTGCTCTTGCCGGAACGACGAATCCTCCACCGAAACCATTCCAGGCCTCAGGGGCACGGGTTCCATGCACAGTGATATGAATTGAAGAAAGAAGCACCTACATGAGGTCGACTCGCCCCGTCACCTTGCACTGTAGGCCCCTCCGACGGTCCACAGGGGGCGATGGATTTACCCAGGACCGTGACGTGGAAGCTACCCGAATTTCATATCGTCCAACTCAATGCTGGCGATCTGAAGCGAGTCCGATAATCGGAGTGACTCGCTTGCACCTCTGGCTTGCTTCTCTGTTCGCCGGCGGTAGTGTTTGGATGTGGGCGCTGCATATGGACGCGAAGAACATGGAGCGCCGTTCTATTCATTCTGGAAACATTCTGGAAACATTCCGTTACAATTACGCCCCTGTTTTCTCCTCCGAGGAGCATGGGGGTACGAGGCCCATCTATATGCGGTGGTAAGGTGAGTCAAGGACAATGAGCACTGGTCTTGGAGGCACTGACACGTGCCGGCGCAGCACTCTGGACCTGTACGTGTGACTTTTTTGTTAGGAGATCTCGCCTTTGAATCGAGGTCGGGTCGGCGTCACGGTTTGATTCGCCCGATGTGCCAACGTGGTGATGTTTGCCCCGTCGTGCCGTACCACATCATGATGCCATGATAGCTGGCTCTTGTCAAGCAAAACCTTCAAGCTTATCGCGCACCGCCGTCCACATCAACTCATCACCCGTCATGTCGCATGCGCATCCCCCTGTTGATACGGTCCTCGTGTTCTTTTTTTTGGCACCCTAGATCTATCCGGGGAAACGCTCTGAATTTGCAAGACCGAGGAAAGAAGCACGTCGGTTAATGAAACACACGGGTTCGTCCTGGAATAGCGATAACGCGGCGATATCCGGTACGACGCGCGTTGGTCATGGGCCTTGTCGCGCGAACGTGCCGATCCGTTCGCGCGATGCACGCCGGATGTGGTGGTGCCTTGTCCGAGAGGCGTTTTTGGCCTGCGTGGGTGATGTGCTGCGTAAAAAAAAGTCTGGTCAAGGATCCACGCGTCGCCCATTGTGCGTGTGTGTGTCGCTCAAACGCTTATCGTCGTCCCCTGAACAAAAAAAGTGCATGTTCCGAGTGTCGATTTGGGGCATCTATCCGGGGTAAGGATTCTGAATTTGCAACCACCCGTCGAAGAAAAAAAGGCTCGCACGCCCCGCAGTAGGTATCGTGACGTGGTCGTTTTTCTCGTGCATGTTTGCACTGGCGCCGATCGCCCGGGACGTGAGCTCGAGCTGAATTTCATATGGCCAAACGTTGACGGAAAGGTCGGGCGCCGTGCCATGTCTTTTACGCACGTATCGTACGAACAAAAGCATACGCGACCGAACTTTGACGGTGGTGATGTGACATGCGAAGATCGGGTCCAACTGTGCCGGCAGCTTTGGAGTGTGTGGTTCGCGTACGTATGGGCGCATCTGGGACGGTGTTGCGGGCTCGTGGGTGGGGGACGGGCAAGGAACGCCGTTTTCTGTGTGTACGGCTGATGTAGGGCATTTGGATGTCCCCCTCCGAGGAGAAGGGAACGTGGTGAGTGTACGGTGACAATGAATCCAAACGGGGGTTGTGTTTGAGCGAATGGGTCATTGTCGTCCTCGCGGTCGCTTTTCGTCGCGCGTCGCGCATCAGACCTCGACGTCAACGGCCACGCTCAACGTCGGCATCATCATCATCACCAAGACCATCATCAAGACCTCGGTTGAACGCTTATCTCTCCTGTCGTTTTGTTTATCACTGCGATTTTAATAACGGGGTCAGGTGTATCTGAGACCGAAGAAAAGAAGCACGGTTTTTATCATTTATACAGCGCGCATCCCCGGCCGGGATTTGAGTGCAACGGCAATGGCCGATCACGACGAACGGGGCGCGCAGGTCGTCGTACGCCATTGTCGACGTGTCGTGATGCTCGCTCCAGTCGTTTGTGTGGTTAAAAAGGCGTCCAACCCACGTCCGGTGGACCTCTTTTCGTCGTACTCGCTCCTCTGGGAAAGCTTGCTTCAAGGAGTAGATCGCCGCCCGCGCGTTTTCTTTTTTTGGCACCGAGAAACCGGGGTAACGAATCTGTCGTATTCGGGGGATCGGATTATGAATATGGTACGCCCGCGATGGGATGCGTAGCATTGGTGTGTTCGCGCGCGAACACCTGCCTGCCGATCCTTTACACGGTGCACGACGGACGACCGTCCTCCCCCGAAAATAAATGAAACGGGAATCGAGTTGCCGAACCGAGGGTAGTTGGCATGAGGGACGAGGATCGGGGGGTTTGGGTCGGCGACCGTCGTGCGAGGGGTAGGGAATACACGTTTCCTGCGCGTGTGCTCACTGCTGTGTGTGCGTGGTGGTACTCCGAGGAGAATGTGGTTCGGCGAGTACCAGACGCGCACATTGACTCGAGGAGTGGACGATGATCGACTCGGAATGGATGACGGACGGTTCGTTGCCTTGGTTCGTTCCCAGCGCGTGTTCGGTACAGTATCATGTTCTTTTTTTGGGATGTCTACAGCGCCATGCCATGACCTTGTGCGTTCTATCCGATATCCACTCTATCGAGTTATCAAGACGATCTGGATTTACAAGACCGAGGAAAGAAGCGAGGTTCATATCGGGTTACCCCGCGATAGCACGGTAATAATGTAATGTCCGATACGACGCGTCTGCGCGAACTTGTCGATCCCTTTGGACGTGGACGTGGGGGAGCGTGTGGGCGCGTATGGGCGTTAAAGGCATCTGACTCGCAGTGTTCGTCGGGCCATGCGATGGGACGTCGAGGGACGTTACCCCTGGTCCTTCTTTTTTCTTTCTTTCTTGGGCATGCGCGTCGCAGAATTCCGCATTGCTTGGGTGCTTATCTTTCCCGTGACCTTGCTCGCTCGGGCGAGCGAAGATCATGGAACTTGGTATGTGTCTTCTTTCTGGAAAACTCTGACGGAACCCCTTGCCGGGTAAACGATTATGGAGTTCGCGGGTTCGAAGAAGGGAAGCACGGCGCGACCGGAAATTGTGGTGCAGTGTTCGTGTTTGGCACGAGGCGTGTGTTGGGCTGTGTCGAGCGTGACTGGTGCTGATGAATGAGTCGTGCAAGACCGGGTTCATGTATGGGCACAGCTCCTATCGCGGATGCCAAGGGGCACGGAATGCCGTTCGGGGTACGATATGACCCTGGAAGATGACGATGAGGCGTTCGGTGAGTGTAAGGGCCAGTTTGGCTTTGAATCAAAGGTGTTTGTGTTCAGTTGGCCCTCGATAAAGTGCCAAGTCCTGTTTGTCATGGCATCGCAGCTCGGTTGCCGATCGTCCCGTGTGTCTATCGAGTGCGCCCGCGTCGCTCGTCCTCGTCTCTTGCCACCAGGATCTTGGTAGAAAACACGAACTGGAACTGGACGCGCGAGACCGAGGAAAGAAGCACATATAATGAACCGCACAGAGCAGGATAAGCACGGAAGCGCGGGTATATCCGCATGAACGCGAACGTGCAGATCCCTCGCCGAGATGCTCGAGACGTCGTGGTGAGGCATTTCGACGCGTCTTCTCCGAGAAGGTGCCAATCCTGTGTCGTATCCGAGGTGTTGCGTTCTGACGCGCTTCCGAGTGTCGTGCCGTCGACAGACATCTTTCGCGAAGCGCATTTCTGTATGGATTGGACCTTGGGATCGTCGTCGGACTAACGGACTGGATTTACAAGACCGAGGAAGGAAGACAAGTCGATTGCCGCGGCAATGTCCGACGCAAAGGTACAGTGCTCTGCATGCGCGTGTCGATCCGTTCAAGGGACGGCACTGGGGGACACTTTTCTCGGTGTACGGGCCACAGTCGATTTCGTACCAGAACATACGTCCCAAGAATCGACGTATTCCCTACCACTCTATCGTGCATCGACTCATCATCATCGCGTTGCTTTTCGAACGCTTAGCGCTTATCTCCCACTAGCGACGATCCCTCGGGGAAGCGTGTTATTTCGTGAGCCAATTGTGCTCGTCTTCTGCAATGAGATTCAAGTGGGGTAACTATTCCTATTCTGCTATTCAAATGAATCCTTGGAGAGAAGCTTTCCGGTTTATGAATCGCGATGCGTGCACGTCTTCTAGGATGGCTGTCGTTTCAGATACGACGCTGGATGCCAAGACGGGCGGGAAGAAGTTGAACCCGATCGTCGATCGAATTTCATAAATCGATGAAATGCTATATGGGATGAAGGAAGACGATGATGTCGTATGGGACGTAAGAACGAGCACGTCCTTGCACTGGACGAGTCGAGTGCACGCACGGGTGGAGTGCAACGAGGAATGCCGATTGTCGTTCCCGAGGAAAGTGTCTTACAAGAAGTGGAGTAACAACCACCCGGGATTCAGCCTGGTACAAGCCACAGGCACGTTTTGCTCGAATGTCGAAAGCTTATCTGACTGTTTATAGCGCTCGCCTCGGAGAATGTTGTGCTCGTCTTTTTTTCTTTACCATCTAGATCTAATTAGGCGCAACGTTTTTGAATCGAGGAAGAGCCTGTGTAATAAAAATGGACACGTACCCAACGGTGGAACATGCCAATCCCTTGGATGTCACAAGGACGTGTGTCCGTGGGTTGGACAACGAGGTTGCCTGCCTTCAAAGGCGGCACTCGACAAAGGGCGTAGTACTTTTGTAGACTCTATTAGCTTTTCGTCTTGCTCGGTTCCCCGTGGCTTGCTCGGCTCCATTTTAATTAGCCTCACACGATTAATTTTGAGCGGATGTTGAAAATTGAGGTGAAAGAGGGCTCCCGTATGTGCACTTCGACTCGACGCTTGTCATGTCCCAGGTTCGCGTTACACGACGTGGATTGCGCGCAATCGCTGATCGGTCGGCTTGTTAGGATGCACAACCTCATCTGTCCCTCCTTTCCTTGTCCATCGCTGCCGCAAGCGCAGCACCAATATCCGCATCGCCGACATCATCCTCGCAGGGTAAGTCCAACTCGGCTCGCACATGAAAAGCCCATCTCACGCACGCACGCAGGAGTGACCAAGCACCGCCGGCTCTCTTCAGCTGGGAGATCCAGAAGGCGACTGAGCGATGCACGCGATGCTGCCACTCGTCCTTTGTGAGTATTCGTACGACAAACCATCGCACCACTTCCTTTTTTTTTCCCTTGCTTTGTTTACGCATCGCGGTTATCCATGCCATCTGGTCCGTGCTGATCCCTGCCTAGTCCGACGTCCTTGCAATCTGCTTCCGCATCCTTTGCTGCGCTCTCCCTCTCCTCACCCATGATGTCCCATCGCGGTGCGCAACCCATTCAGGTCCCCGCAAAGGGTGCCACCGAACCTGAACCCACCAGTTTCGACGACGCCCACCTCTCCGCTTCCCCTCCCCAATCGCATAACACCCTTGCGCCGAATCCCGTGAATAGTGCCAAGTCGGGACGTAAGCGAGGCACTATATTTACGTGCGAGAGTTGTTCCAAGGTCGTCCCATTCCACGACATTTCGCATGTCTCATCTAGTGAAATTAATCGGCGTGCTCGTTCAGGTCTATCGACATCCGTCGTGCTTGATCAAACACCGTTGGGAACATACCCCTCAATGGCGGGAAGCATCCAAATTCGTGTTGAGCAAGCATCAGCAAGTGCAATTGCTCGAGGTGGGTCTCACTTTTTATTCTATTTTTTTGGGCGATTGCGTGATAGTTGCCCCCAACGTGCCCGTCTGTGCCTATTTATTGTCCCTTGGCTTCTCTGGCAGTGTACGTGGCGCTAAACCGGAATTGGTCTAGGCTGCCGCAATCCTCTCGCATCTCTCCCCTTCCTCGGCTTCCCTGCCCGAAGATCGGTCTTTATGGCCGTCTTTTCTCTCGGGCGGACTCGTTCCCTTGCCCACATCGGCGTCGAACGATGCCATTGCGACGACAACCACCGTGCCAACCATACCAGCACCCACCCATCCTTCGTTCCCTATATCCAGCTCTGTGCCAGCGGGTTCACGCCCTGGATCGACCGGGCCTCGATTGCACGACTACACGATCAGCCGGGGTGGGATCGGCGTGACTCATGTCCGCCCAGGTGTATTGGGCGTGCCAACCGCGCCAATGCCAGTGCCAGCACAAACGACAGTACCGACCACGAGGGAGGACGACGCGCTCACCTTGCTCGCACTGCGCTCGGCAAGCGTGACATCCGAATCATGGGAATCCGGTGTGTCAGCATCGGCGCCGTTGTCTTCGTCCCTGTCATTCCCGCATTCGCATTCGCGTTCGCACTCGCATTCGATATCCTTTTCGCGCTCGCATGCGTTGTCGGCCTCGCATGACAAGGAACGTCGGAGGTCGAACGCATACGAGGTTGGGTTTGGGTTTGACCACACGTCTCGCTCTGCTGCGCATGGGTACGCGCCAGGCCCGAATGGGGGGTGGTCTCTCCCGCGTTCATCTCTCAGATCTAAATCAGGGTCGTCAGAGTCCCGTTCTCGGTCGCAGTCGGCGTCGGATAGCAGGAGCGACGATGAAGACGAGGGGGATCTGGACGAGTCCGTGGCGTACGGATCACGCGTACGTGCATGGAAGACGGAAGAGACAGAGATCAGCGTGCGCGAGGACGAACAGGAAGACGAAGACGAAGACGCCAAGGGCGGCGCCGAGGAACAGCCGTGGGATGGTATGGAGATGGAGATGGAGATGGATTAGGGGGAGCGAGCTGCGGCTCGTTTTTTCCCAATGTTTGTTCGACGAGGCGGTTTGGCCTTGACGTCGACGTTTCCAATTTCGGGCTTGCGTGTCAAGTCGCGGACGGACCGCTGCTTTCACGTTCTCGACCCGCGCTCATTCCGAGCGCGTTGCCGTTCGATGGGAGGGGGCGACTGGCACCTTGCCTCGTTCGTATCCGCGCACTGCCCACGTACTCGGGGACATTTTGCTTTCGTTTTCTGTGTTGTTTTATCTCGTGTTTTTCTGTGGGTGTGTATATTGATTGTACCATCTTTGTTGACCTACGAGGGGGGATGTAGGGTATATAACGATGACGGACTGTGGTGTTGTCTGTATATATATCGTTATCTGAAACGGTCGCTTCTCGGGGCCGTGGTAGACGACGCTCTGAGCGAGTGCAAAACTGACTTGTGGTGGTGTTTATCAGGGAGGACTGGGAGCACGCGTCCACCGAAAGCCGGACGGTCGTTCATTGCGACGTCGTCGTCTTCCTCAACCACGAATTCGATAGATGGCAAGAATGAACCTCGTCAAACAATATCATCGCGACATGCAAGCTAGAACACGGCGCATCACGGTGGCGGATACTGTATGGAGTTCGCTTGTAGATACGGAGGGAAAACCAGATTCCGAACAATCGAATTCGGTTCGTAGCGTGCACGTCAACGATCGAGAGGATCTAGAATCGGGGATGTGGTTCTGTGAAGGCTTGGCCCACGACGAGGCAAGATCGGTCGGGTTCTGAGATCTGGGGCGTCGCCATTAATATTGATATTTTTGTTTCCGTGTCGTTCGACCGAAGAAGATATGCGACACCTTGCTACCCTTGCTTGGTTTCCGTGACGATGCACGCATCTCCTGTACTGCGTCGCAGCGAAAGACCCTCGAGACTTTGCCGATGATAGCGTGGACCTCGGCTCCGTACCCTTCCTTTTTTCCTTTATTCTACGGCGCAGAATTTTCTATAGAAGGTAGATCGAATGCGTTGAAAGCATGGTGCGGCCGTCATGGAGACGAAGAACGTCGCCGTGACTGGGCTCGTCAATTTGGATGTAGGCCAACGAGGGATCCGCCCTTGTCATCGACGCTTCCAAAAAGTTTCTATGGGGACCCCTTCCTCACGTCAGAATTCGAAGGGATGTTGCGGGATTCGAATTTCGATCGTCGGCGCACCACCGGAACAGCCTGAGAGTTGGTCGGCACCTGGTTTTACGAACCGATCTCGACGAAGCTTAGCTTACCTGGAATCTCGTCTGAAACGGTGTTGGAACTCGATGCCAACGGATGATTTAGGTTAGGGGGTTGAGGGCCGTTACAGCTGTCCATGTCAGGTCCCAGTGGACGCACTTGAGCTTGATCCCCACATTCTCGTGTGCACGATAGATGCCCTCGAGGATTATCGCTGGCAGGAGCCGATTGCGTTGTGTCGTTCTTTCTGGAGTGGTTGTTGTTCCCGTACGAGGCCCTCGGTCCGTTTGTTCGGTCGTGTTTGAGGGTCGTAGGTAACGAGATTCCCTCGGCGCAATGAAGCAGGTAGAAGACTAGAGTTACTAGGCGAGGAAGGAGTCCGCCTAGCAGAGCAGAGTCAGCATGCCGTACTAGTACTCCCACATAGGCCGACCTCACCATCGTGAAACAAGACGTACCGCAGACTAGCCAAACGGGACGGCGGCAGCGACGACAAACAGCAACTAGAGATGTTCGTACAGTAACCGGAACCTGTCGTCTTTCCAAGTCAGGGACTCGCGTCGAGCTTGTCGAGGCAAAACTCGACCTAGAAGCAAAACGTCTACCTCGAACATCCTGACTCGTTGTCTCTCGCTCCCTCTTGTTCCGTCTTCCGTGTCGATTCCCAGTCGAGCAACCATGCCTCGGCCCACGCGTAGCGCCGAATGAAAGCCCATCCCAGCACTCTCCACGCTCGGACTCGGCGGGACCAGATCGACAACCGCTCGAGGGCTGCAGCCTCGTGATAGAACGTTCTGGCCCGATCCCACCATGTTGAACCACCAGAATCAAGAGGTAGTAGTGTATACATGGTTCTTGAACATCAATTTAACGATAAACCTTGCAGTTGAATGGCTGCCTCGATCGCTCGTTAAAGAGTATAAGCCAAGAGAGGGGAATAGAATAATTCTCGATCGTCGCACAAACTATGCGGGCTCCATCATTGCGACTCTTGGACTTGGCTTTCGGTTCATCTCAGTCATCGTTATGGCCAGGTCAGGGCATCAAAATCCCTGGTGAACTTGGTCTTTCTCTCCAAGGTCACCCCTTCGACAACCTTGTAGCCGTTCTCCAAACTTGGTGAAGCCAACTGGGGCAGAGTGCAGGACGAAACAAAGTTATTGTCCTTGGGCCCAACCTTATTCAGACGGACGGTTTGTATGCTCAACTCGTACACGTACCCCACGTGGTGTCTTCCGCGGGTCTTCTCGCCATCAGAGAATGGACACCAGAAGAATCTCGCATACACGTGTCCCTTTGACTACTTATTCAACATCTAACTCGTTGCCTCAACTTCTCGCCGTTCCAAGGGACCTGACATCATCTCCTGCAATCGACGCATTCTCATAACAGTGCTCTTGCGCGTGTCATGGGTGTTCCCGAGCATGGGTGTCCTTTGGAGCCAGCTCTCCGGCCCCGCAAGAAAGACGTCAACGGATGAGCTTATGCGTCAGACTTCGCTCATACAGGCGCGCCACCGCCTGACTTTTTCCGTTTCCCTCTTCCTTCCCTCTGCCTGGATCTCCGATGCGTTGGTCGCCTCCCTCGAACACGGCCTTGTCCATATTCCACCGCAGGTCAGTGTTCGAGACCTCTCAACAGGGCTTCATTGCTTATGTAAAAAAGGTCGACGTGATAACAGGGCTCTGGAATGAGGTCATATTACTCTTTGTTGATTTCCTCGAGGCAACCTACCGGTGGCTCTTCGGCGTTGTCTTTGTATACTGCTGGCCTGGACCTCTCATCATCTCCTAGATGCTGATCTTGACGACTTCTATTCCGGCTGGACAGCCTAATCTACGATGTTGTACACTACGACAAGTCGAGCCAACGCCTTTGGCATGAGTGGACTCGCTTGCGCAGGTGCGGAACTAGACATCATTCGTTCGTGCATCGACGGCCCTCCCGCGTGAACGGAGCGGACTTTTGTATCTCCAAGGTCATTGAAGCATCCAGTGGGAACGTATGGTAGTCTACCAAAGTTCAAGCAGTCGTTCACGTCCGCGTCCACACTCCACGACGGATACTTGACCCATCTAATGGATCATCGGTGGGCGTGATGTGAAGGAACTTAAATTCGCGTACCTTACTGCGTGTCGTACGACCGTTGGGGACGAGGAGAGCCCAGACGATGTGACCCACCTTGCAGTTTATCGGGTCCCGTTCGGTGATTTGGACGACGTGAGTGGACGAAACTGGATCTCAACAAGATGATGGAATTGGTATATGGTCTATTCAATCAGTGAATTCTTTGCATCCATCTCGGTGCCTAGTCGTGCTTGTGTTCATGTGAGTTGGGAATAGCTGTGAAAATGAAACCATATGATCCATCCTTTCAGAAACAGAAGGTACATCAAAAGCATTGTAACTTAGCATAGTGAGAAATCAGATCCAACAATGAATCCAAGACTCTCCAGACAAAGAAGTATCAATACCAACTTGGTAATCTCTGTCAGAAGGAATCGCCAATGAATGAAGAAAATAGATGCCACCACTGTTCCAAGGGGCCACCCAAGCAATGGATTTGCCACCAGAAATTTGAACCCAGCTATTCTCCTTATGCAAAGCACCTGTGGAAAAAAGTTCCTGAACTCTCCACACCTTGATGGTACCATCAAGTGAACCAGAGACAAGGTACATGCCATCAGGTGAATATACCATAGAGGTGACAGCTTTCATATGGCCCTCAAATGGACTTGCAACACACTGACCAGTGGTTGCATTCCAGATTCTAATAGCATTGTCCCAAGAGCCAGAGGCAATGTGGATGCCATCAGGTGAATAGGCCACAGAGGTGACATTCTCCATGTGTTCCTGGGATAGGCTTGCTACACACTGGCCAGTGGCTGCATTCCAGATTCTGATGGTGTTATCCCAAGAGCCAGAGACAATGTACTTGCCACCAGGTGAATATGCCACAGAGTTAACACCCTGTGTGTGTCCCTGGAATGGACCTACTATGCACTGACCAGTGGTTACATTCCAGACTCTGATGGTATTGTCCTTTGAGCCAGAGACAATATACTTGCCATCAGGTGAATATGTCACAGAGTCAACACCATATCTGTGTCCCTGGAATGGACCTGCAATACACTGACCAGTGGTTGCATTCCAGACTCTGATGATTTTGTCCCAAGAGCCAGAAACAATATACTTGCCATCAGGTGAATAGGCTATAGAGGTGACACCCAGTCTGTGTCCCTGGAATGGATCTGTTATACACTGGCCAGTGGTTGCATTCCAGACTCTAATGGTTTTGTTCCTTGAGCCAGAGGCAATGTACATGCCATCAGGTGAATATGCCACTGAGGTAACATATGATATATGCCCCTGGAATGGACCTGCTACATATTGGCCAGTGGTTGCATTCCAGACTCTGATGGTATTGTCCCAGGAGCCAGAGACAATATTCTTGCCATCAGGTGAATAGGCCACAGTGGCAGCAAGATCCATGTGCCCCTGGAATGGACCAGCTACACACTGACCAGTGGTTGTACTCCAAACTCTGATGGTTTTGTCCCCAGAGCCAGAGACAATCTGCATGCCATCAGGTGAATAGGCCACAGAGCTGACTTCTTCTATATGACCATGCAATGTATGGATATTTGCTGGCCAACTGGCTGGATGTCCAGAGATGACCATTCCATGCTTTTGCAAATGCTCAGCCCAGAGTTGACAAAGTGGAGAGCTGGTTGGAGTCTGTGGCATGGCTGACAGATATAGATGGGGGGTAGATTCTCTAAGGACAGGAGCAAACACCTGGATGAACTGGAATGCTTCTGATGCTAGTGTGGCAATTTCTTGGCCCTAGACACATCTCATTCAGTGTTTGGTACTGGTCACCATGGGTTCATCTTACCTTGGCCCATTGTCTCAGCATGGTACAGGTCTCTAGGGCAGATAGGATGGCTGACAGGGGAGAGGACAGGCAGAGAAGGCTAATGACTTCAAGCCAGTAGGGGAACTTGTCTTTGAAGAAGAGTGTGACCTCAGTCACCAGGTCTTGAGTATCACCAGCATGCTGCAAGTGGTTCATCCAGTACAGACAGGAGTATGCAAGGTGTGGAGGGATGGCCATGTTCACTCGACTTGGAAGATCAGGGACAGCAGCATTCAGTACTCCAGAGTCCTTGAGATCACAGATGTTGAACCTGAGTAAGGCTTGCATGCATCCGAGTAAGGATCGTCCTAGGTACAGAGAATGATGGGGTAGGATGACGACATGGAAAATGGAACTGCGCTGTTGGTCCAGAAGGAAGTCACGGAATGAGGTATGGAGTAGTCGGATCGGCTTCCCCTCGTCGAGGACCCCGTCTAGCAATGATCCGAGACATTTCACGATGCCTCGGATGTTCAAGCGATCGGCGAAGAGCGCGGAGAGGGATGCGATGGATAGAGGTTCCTTGAGGGAAAGCACCACGGCCATCACCTCTCGGAAACGGCTTTGTGAGTTGTCCCTCGTAAATCGTTGCTGGAGTATAGTTTGGTAAAGCCTATCGAGCGGATGGACACCTTCGTCATTGTCTGCTTTCACCAGTATCTCGAACCTTTGGCCCAAGTCGAGCCCCTCGGCGTCATCTCCCCCGATGAAGCTGCACACGGTAAAGGCCCACTGAAAAAGTCTCTGAGAGTGTTGGACAAGCAGTCGACACCACCCATGATTTGGCCAGCGAGACTCGAGCTCGGTCACATGTTGATCGAGCGAATGAAGGATGAATTTCTCGATATCTCCGTCGACCACTTGTTGGGATACCTCGCCCATTTCTTTATGAACCACACGCAAAACGGCCGGAAACTTGGCGAGGATGTCCGTTTCCGGGCGCGTCGTGATGAGGAAACGAAGGTTGGGAGGAAAGGCGTTTTCACTGATTTGTTTCGAGATGGTGCGCAGCAGGTCTCGACGGCTGGATTGGTCCCCACTTTCGTCGAGGGCGTCAATGACGATCACCAGGGGCCCAATGCTGTCGAGGTCCTTGCTAGGTTCGATGATGAGCCTCTCCACTTGCTCCAGAGGCGATTGCGACGTGCGAAGCGCCCGATCGTCCTTGACGACCTTCCACAAGGCGGATTTGTACTGTGGATCGTGATCAGACAGGTCCCGGGCGATAGTACTGAACAGATTTTGGGGGTTACGCATCCCGACATCGGCACTAGAGAAGCAATACGAAGACCCCAGCCGCCCTTGTTCGTCATACAGTCGAGCGATCGAGTGTGCCACCGCAGACTTGCCTGACCCCGCGACCCCGGTCAAGAGGCATACTCGTTCGGCATCTGGGTCCGGGTTATTGAGAATGTCGCAGACTCCTCGGAGAAATGTCTCCCGCGTCCCTGCCAGGCATCCTTTTTCCCGCTGGAACCTGGCCCCAGGAGCATACGGCAAGTCGTTCAGGTCGACCGCTTCCGCTGTATTCCACAACCGTTAACGTCTGACCGCACCCTCGGGACGTCGGACCTACCGATGTTTTCGACGACATTCATCATACGAACGACGGTGACGCCGGTCTGCACTGTTACTCCTTCCACGAATGCGCTCTTCAGTTCTCGTAACCTGTTCTCGTAACCAACGATCTTCGTATCGATGTCAGACATCGTGTATTTCGCCGTCCGAATCCCTAGTTCCGCGCATCAGTCACAGCACACCGTGAAGCGAGGAATGACGAACAAAAGTTCTTTTGTTTGGAGTATGCGGTGATGAAGTACCCGCACTCTGCTACCTGTTGGATTAGGAGCTTGACCGTCTTCGTGTGTGCTTTGATTGTCTTCAAGGGCTCAGCGTCGTGAACGAATGTGAAGCGTCTTTCATCGTGCCTGCCAAACGAATGATCTGGTCATCGCGATTTTTCTGGTTTACAAGCACCTGAGTGAAACGTCATTAGCAACCAGAATGTGGATTCGAGTGAAAAACAGACCTGGTTTGCAGCCGAGATAACGGACCAAGCCAGCGACGCATAAGGGTGAATCTGTATATAACACTCAATGGGCGACTTGACACGCCCGAAAGAAAATACCTGTGCGATAGAACTAACAATCTTGTTGAAGAGCTCCAGCCTTTGTAACAAGACGCCCCACGTGGTGTCAAATGTCGCTACCTCTGCTGCCGCGCTGTTGCCAGCATCGACAGCTGAACCGAGGATGTCGACAGGTGCGGGAACAGAGCTGAGCGGGTCAACCGCTTCAATCGCCAGAGCGACGGCGTCTATTGCTTGATGTTCATCTGCGCCAACGTCCCCGCGTAGCTCAGTGGTTAAAGAAAACTTGATCGTCACGTCGTTGCCAAAAGTATGTTCGAGCACTTTGATCGCACATCTCGCTTCAGCAAGCAGATATTGAACGTGATATCGTCGTACCGCCATTGCTGAGTTTCGCCAATACACCGCCGATGGTGTCTGTCAGACTTGCTACCACGTTGTCTTCTTCCATGCGGTGTTTCTGAAAAACCTTGATGAGTAGGGGAGAACAATTATCCCCATCGCTGACGATACCTGATTTCAGCCCTCTGGAGCAAAGCGAGAAATATGCGCTCACAAGTGGAATATATTGTTCCAAACGGTTCGGCCCTTGGATTCCTTTGCGACGTTGGTCGACTTTAGGGTATCGCCTACAGAAATTTCAACATAGAACTGCCTTGCGAACGGGTTCTTGCGCCTCCTTTGAGTGCAATGTTCGATATCTGGTGAAAGCTGACTTGTGCTGAAAAAAACCCAGCGGTGCATCCCTACCTTTGATAGTGATCGTTTTTGCCCTAGAATCATGTTTGACACATTTCGGCGGAATGAAGGAGTAGGATACATACACGATGTTTGGAGGCAGATTATCCGGATTCATGCTGTTGATGGTCAGTTGGGGTATATGCAAATCAGGCTAGGAGGAGAGATCGGTGTCAGGACTGTGGGACCGTGAGAGGGCGCAACAAGTCAGCAACATACGCTTGCAAGGCGGCTGTATCAGCCACGTGGCACCAAATCGGCTTTCAGAGCAACGAATAAAATGCCAGTCGAGTCCTCTTGAAGCGCTGAGTCCACCGACGACACTGCTGCAGAGGCAAATCTGGAGCTACGAGGAGATCTGCATTCAGAGACGCGGTATGGTCTCTTGTACGTTCTTCGATGACTTTGCCTCCAATCTAGACGACTGAGGAGGCTTATTGGGCGAGAAAGGTATCAATCGGAGCGGCTGGTAAGTGCACAATGTTAAATTCTGCGATGACAGCTGCGCCTACGAAGCGTGGCAATTGGGTCACTCTTTTTTTGATCTCATCTACGTCGCTCTCGACGTATGTTTATTGTGTCGACGCTCTCATTATGACGACGGTAACTCCTACTCCGGTTCCAGAAGATCGACACAACCAGCGGGGATGACAGGGTAGCGAGTTCGTTCGCGAGGTGCATTTGCGCATCACGAGACGTAATTCACGCTTTCCAGCCCCAGAGATTTGTAACGGACGCGGTGGGCATCAACAGAGAGTTCTCCCCGATATCGCGACTGTTCGTGCGTAGACCAACGAGTGCACGCAAAATTTTCAGTCGAGTTTCCTTGTCAAGATGTGCTGAATGCGCTGACGAATTTTCATGGAGACGCGCGACGCGACGCGACGAGGTCACGAGGACGATCACGTGCCGACTACTGAATCAATTTGCGCACGCTTTTCCGGAGGGGGTTCTGTCCTGGAAATGCCCCCACGACGAGGGAAGACCACTCGGGTTCTGAGATCTGCATTTTTTGTTTCCATGTCGTTCATTCGACCGGAGAAGATAGGCCTTACTTGGCTTCCATGACGGTACACGAATCTCCGGCGCTGGGTCGCGGCGGAAGACCGTCCCCATAGAAGTCCGGTCAGGGAGGCCATCAAGTAACGACGATGCACTGTGACCGACCCGTAGATTCGTAGATTCGTCAGGACGTAGCCGGTGATAGCGCGAATCTCGGCTCCCTACCCTTTTTTTTCTACGGCACAGATTCTATAGAAGGTAGAACGAACGCGTTGCAAGATGGCGCGGCAGTCATAGCGACGAAGAACGTTGGCACTGGGTTGGGCTGGGCTGAGCTTTCCAATGTAAGCCGACGAGGGATCCACCATTGTCATCGACGCTTCCAATAGTTCTATTGGAATCTAAGCTTCCCCGGCGCGTTCGCGTCAGAAGAGGTGTTCGCGATTCGAATTTTATTCGTCGACGTCCCATCGGAACTGGGTTCGTCGGCACTGCATGATGCGCACCAGCCGGATTTTACGAAAACGATCTCGACAAGCTTGCCTGGAATCTCGTCTTTATTGACACAGAAAAGGATGTCCTCGTCGCCACATCAGCGCGCGTCCTCTGTTGAAATGACAGTCCTGGGTGGCTCCGGTGCAAGAGGGTGTCGTTGACAAAGTACGTCCTTTTGTCAATCGCGAGGTCTGTTGCATTGGCCGACGACGTTCCATGACCGCACTGAAGTGCCTAGTATGCGCGGCTCGGCAGGCACGGGGATCTTTGGTTGCTTCCTCCATAACATAGTCGTGCTTGCATTCAGTGTTTGCGTCTACAGGTAATGTCAGTCCGAACTTGAAGAATGGGCCGATACTAGTACATCGCTCGGCTCACCACCTACACGCTGTTCTCGGACACACCGGGCGAGTTGGTATTTTTCGAATACGTACGCCAGGTCTTCAAAGAGGTAATGACATTCCAAGCCCGACAGCCTTGCAACCAATATTTACTATATAACACGCATACATAGTGAAGACGGTATATACCTCACAGTTGGAAACACCCTTCTGTCCCATCGTTGCCATACAAGGTATTTTGCACGCGCTTGCGGGGGAACTCACTGCGTCTTTCCAGACGCAACCTTGCGCGTGCTCTGTGAGGCAGCAAAGAGTGCATCTCGGATATCACTACCAAGACGCCACACGATCATGCTCGGGAACGCGAGCCAAAGACTATACAAAGAATACCATCGCATACACGGAGGGGGAGGGAACGAAGGCGGTCACCATCAGCGCACGTAACACGGCCCAAGTCAAACACGTACCCGTTCGGAATTATCCAGTAGAGGAACAATGTGCCAAACGCATTATGCCCGACTGAACAACCGCCACAATAATATTCTTGCGCCCAGTAAAGTATCGTTTTGGACAACGTCATCGTTGCCGCAGTAAAGCCCAGCAAGGGAGCTCCCGGGCAGCTATATACATGCGCGGCAAGAACGTAGGCAAGGTTCAATGCGGTCTCCACCAAATTGAGCAGGGCTGGCCTCGAGGGTGAACAAGACGCCAGACGGGAGTAGAAGAGACTTGCCTTGGGCGTTGGTGAATCCATTGTTTTCGTCGAGGGCTTTCAAACCGTATACCTATTCCGATGAGTGAACCGCATGGATCAGACTCGCGAGATTGCACTCACGTAATCCACTTCCTGATATATTTCGTACGGTCCCCAAATCCAGTGAAGATCTCCCCCAACCATGGAGCGCGGCCTGTGGATGAGCTGTGGGACACCACTAAGTAGCATGCATAGGAACACACCTCATGAAACAGTAGGAAGCATCCCAGAGAATGATGGGTGCAGTCAAGAGGAACCAGAGGGTAATCCAGGTATACGTCTTTGTGGGCATCTCTGCGAAGAGGAAAAAGAACAAGGAAAAGAAGTATGGACACCGATTTCCTTAAAAGGGATATATACCACGTGTTTTGGTGCCGGCGACTCGCACGGTGATCTCGCACTCGGAATTTCCACCTGTCCTTGACCCCGTCGTTCTCTCAGGCTCAAGTGGAGTATGGGCGACGGTGTCTTTTCGAAGGGTATCCCATTTGGAGACGTGGGCAGCGGAGAAAATGGGGCCGAATGGAAGTTTCGACATGGTGGCTTGGGAACGGTGAGTGTGAAGGCGCCTTTGTTGTACTCACGACTCGCCTAGGGGATATTACTGACATCCGCATGCCGCTGCAGCGTGGCACCTCCAAGATGAAAGGCTCACTGGGTGCCACAACGTACGACAGCTTGACGCAATGCTTTCGATGTCTACTGCGATGCGGGCACTCCAAATGGACGACTTTTGTACGCGTACTGTGGACTTCCTTTTAGGAAAACCAGGCGTTTCTGAAGAACGCGAGGGCGCCCACTGCAGCTGACCTCGTGCAGAAAAGAAAAGCGGTGGCATGTCCGTGTTCATACGTGTAGTCGTCCACTCGACTGATTTCACTCATCTGTTTAACCGTAGGCACAACGATATCACGGCGTATGCATGTAAAAAGCGAAAACGAGCGCGCTGGCGCGTCCGTTATGATTCCACCGACCCATCCATCCGTACTCGAGCACGCTTGAGTATCCAGACTGTGATGTCTGGGTGCCCACACGTGCTCGCGTGCTCGCTCGACGTTGCCCTCACTCCCATGCTCATGCCGACTCGCAGACACGTTCACCTGCGGGTGCAAATATCTCGAGTCCTTCGTCGAGTCCATCTCACACTTGTGGCAGATTGTTGTGCGGTCCAACGATGGCGAATAAAATTCCGGGTAAGTTACAAATGCTAACAAACAATTAATCCAGGGTATCCGAGAACAACATTCAGCAAGTCAGATCAGCGAAGAAACGATGCGCATAGTATATCGGCTCTCATAAAAGCATAGTTCTGTTTCAGTAGCCAAAGCATGCGGTTCGAGGAAGGTCGGAAAGAAAATCATGCTGAAGAACAGCAGCTCAGTCAAGGTGAGATCTCGGATGTGGGACAAACACTCACGCGGTCAACATGGGGCATACGTGATATCAATTTTGATTATTCATGCGATATCGTCGCGCCTCCAGTCCGGCCCAGAATGACCACGCTAAAATACACGTGTAAGCAAGATGTGAATGATTAGGTAGAATACTTTTTGAAACGTACGACTCCTAGATCCACAAGTGCTTCTGGGCTGCGCTCCTCAAGCTCGCCGAGCGGTGCCTAAAAAAAAAGCCGATCCCAGTGAGTCCAACCCGCGCACGATTAGGGTGTGAAAACGTCGACGACGTACAGGAACGGCGATGGCGACAGAAGCAGCAGCGAGTGCAAGAAGAATGGGTGAAATTTTCATGGTTGGTTTATGCAGGCACGACGAGGTGGGCTGTAGTCCTTGCAGGATAGAACTCGCCCATCTTTATGTACTCTTCTCAGGGACATGAACGTAACCATATCAGCATCTTCGTTCCTGGAAAACTTTGTTGGTGCCTGCTACACGTGCCGTCTACACTATAAACTGAACGGACCTTGCGACCAACAAGGCAGAAATGTGTTTTTTTCGAAGGACCACAGGGGGTTTGTTCGGGAATGAATTGCTGCTGCACTGCCACGCTAATCGATACATCGCTTGTGCGTTTTGATTGGCTGGCCAAGTACAAACCGCCAAATACGGTAAACGTGAAAACACTTGGCACATATGTACATACCACTGAAGTACACGGTAACCGATGATGAAGAGAAAAACATCTTGGAGCGACACGTTCGGCGTCCAACGTGCCAGGACAGCAAACGATTACTTGGCGTGTTCAACCCACGGCATCCGTCTTGTCCGCATTCGCACCGGCTGAATCCGTGCACATTTTACTACACCCGCTCCCACATACGCCGCATAAAGGATCTATACACATGACCCATGACCATATCGATCCGGCGTATTTGCGTTATCAACTCGCGCCACGTTGCGTGCACCATACCTAGCATTCCTTATCAGTCCCCTGTGTGACCCCCAATCGCCCCTTGGCACGCACACTTGACACAAACAACGGACAAGCGCGTCCGAGCTTGACGGAGTACGTCGGGACAAGAATTGCAGTGCATCGTGCCAAGGGGACAGAAATACTCCCTTCCAGCGGTGGGTAACTCCGGAATATTTTTGGGCAACGGCCAAGACCGCGAATCAATCTGCTATTATTATTATTATTACTTGCGCCGCGAGATTCATACCACGAGATGAAACAACAACGACTCCGCAAAAGGAAGGGCGTGATGTCTGTACTCGTTCCGAAACGCAGATGTGTGCCTGGATCAACCAAAAGGCGCGTTTTCTCCCCATCACGGGGAGCTCGTAGCATATCGGTGAGATTTATCCAACCCTGCATGTGAACTCACGATGCCTCACCTCTACGGGCACAACGCAGTGTCGGATGACGAAGCTACGTGTGGCGTAATTCGGATACTCGGAAATTGCAAGACGAACCTGGTGAGTGTGTGGGCATCGCAGCTGATAGTGCAAGTCAGTCGTGCGGCTGCGCGCAGCCATGAAGTTACTGAGTTCCTGATCGTACACTCGATACGCGCATGCATTTACTGGACGGGTCGATGTGTCGTTCACACGTCGATGTGGGTCACTGGCCAAAAAAAAATCAGAAGAGGAAAAGAAGTATCTCTGGATGGTCGGAAACGTAGCTGATGTGAGTACAAAACGACAAACTGGGTGACGCCGCGGATAACATGATGCGGTGCGATACCGCACGATGCACCGCACGGCCGGTGGGGCCGGAGGCCCGGAACGATAACAGATGTTCCTAAAAAGCGTTTACAGTCAGGCTGGATTGTTAGTCATTGCAAGACAGTCATTTTCGATGACAACGTGCCGGCCAAGTGAGTAAAAAGTTGCAACCTGGGACTAGCATTTCATTACCAGACGACGAGTAGAACGAAAAAAGTTTGATTCTGTAATCAGGCCATAGACAGCAAGAGTTGCCTTTTATGGCCCCAGATACGCGACCTTACTAATGTTCCTTTTCACGACCGACGGCTGCCGAACAGCGAGGTTCAACCTGTTGATAAAAACCTCTGGCGCACAGCGAAGAGACAAGCCTTTTGTGCCGAGACAAGGCTCTGATGTGGCTGTTGTCTTAGCCTGGGCCAAGTGTTTGCACAGCCACATCAGCGGTGACGAACGTTTCCCGGCTCCACCAAATTTTGAAATCATTCCATGTGATTTACTAGGTTCGGTCCCTGCGACTCTATCATGCTGGCCCCGTGTTAGGCCAAGGTAAGTATTTGAACTGCTATGATAAACAACGGTTCAGACATGAAGAAGGCAGTGAACTTCTACACAAGATAAAGCACATATTAAGGCTCTCTCTGAAGCAAAGGAATAAGGTAGGATGTAAGATTCCGCAAGTTCCTCGTCATTCAAAAGAATCAACAACCACTTCAACCAGGCGGATGTCCACAATAAACACGACGATATTTGGACCGGCTTCTCGCGCGGGAAGGATCAACTACTTCCAACTAACTCCACCCCCAGGGCCGGAGGTACCGCGCTGGGGCGGATAGTCAACAAGGCGGCGCAACAAGTGTTATCGGTTGCATACCTCTATCACATCCGTAAGGGCTTCTGGAGTGCGCTCCGCGATCTCGGCTGCCTAGTAAAAGTAACTCTTTATGAGGACGATCGAATACAGGCCTGGTGCGACTCTGTGAAAACGTACAGGAGCAGCGATGACGGCGGAAACAGCGGCAAAGACGAAGAATACAGGAGAGAACTTCATGGTTGGGTATGGGAAGTTTGGGGTGGGGGGTATTATGGAGACTAGAACATTGGCGCCCCATTTTATGCGGTTTGGGCTGCCCTCATGACCCGTGTCACACGCTCGTTCCTATGTGCCTGCCATGCACGCACCTTATAGTAGTATGTATACAATGAGCCCACCGTGATAGGCATTGCTCGTCAATCGCCCATGCTTTCAGGCCCAGCCGATTGGTTGGGTGTCATCCACGACGTCAACCGCATCGGTCGGTGCCTTGAGACCGTCATCAAATGTTTTGTGTTTCCATTTCAACTTGTCAGTGGTCTCGAGTATCGAACGACCTTTGCGTCACTGTCGTTCCGAGTTGCCACGTGTGACCTCTCATGATCATATCTTCCTTTCGCTTTTCGCCTTTGCTGAGCAAACGCTTTGAACTTACCCATGCCTAACTTGTTTGCGGTATTATAGCTAGTAAACATAGCCGTTCCTGTTCCTGGCCTTCGCCCCTTCTTTCGACCGGCACACAATATTTATTGACTAGGCCAAGACTACTAGGGCTGTGTTTCCATCTTTGTTCTCTTCGGTTCCCGACTCCTTTTCGTTTCATCATGACCAGCAATCGGGCATGAGACTATGATATGAAATGTGGCCAACGATCACTCTTCACCTTCGTCATCTTTCGGGCCGGTTTCAAAAATACGAAAAAAGGCCATTTGCTTTTTTCAAAAGGCGGCGCACCGAGAACGAGTCGGTGCGTGCACGCCTCAGTTAAAGAAATGTCGTCTCCATAGGAATCCAGCTTGCAACCGTACGACAGATGACACGACTCGAGACCCAAACGCAGAATATCAATAATGACTGCTCACCGTACATGTCGCAGGTCTTATGACAGCCCACACGGGTCGCGATCCCAATCGAGAACGCCGCTAGGAGCCTTCCATCAAAAAACAGGACGGATGACGGCGCAGCAGGGGTCACCGGGTTGCTCTGGACCAGTGGCGGCGGGCACGTCACGGTTGCAATATGCATTCCTGACATTGGGGCGCGTGAGGTGCCCTTATTGCAGAGCCGGAAGTTCGCCGTAACTACGACTGTTTTTTGTCCACAGTCCACCGCACTTTGGGGGGTACCGTTCTGGGCCTCGTTTCAGCAAAGAAACGCGTGCCTCTGCCCCTTTAGTTGATGGTGGAAGCGTTCGAGTTGGGAACCTTGATCGATGGATCTATATTGAGGGACACCAAAGCCACAAATTAGGGGCGACGTGTGTAGAAAAACCAGGGGTGCTCACCTTAGCAAAACGCATGCACGTCGATGACTATCACTGCGCGAACACCGGCCTTGTAGCTCGTGACTGGTATGTACTCTGGCGTACCAAACCCGTGCATAGAACCTTGATCGCGTCATTCATCCGTCAGTTGTCGGAATACATGCGGTGGGACACGTACAGACCTGTTCCTCATATTCTGTGGTACCATACGCCTTCAAAGACGCGGAACATGACTGTAATACTGCATTTCCGGGCTCACGCGTGCGTGCAATCGTCTCGATACCTAGCAAGCTGGCGTCAGTCTCAGATGAAGGTAGACGCACTAGCGATAGGGCTAGCTGACGGGAATACTCACCACTACCAGTCGTATCCTCGTGCTAATCACGATTGATACTTGAAATTCAAAACGTTCTCGATGCATACCTTTAGCAGGAGCTGACATGCCGATTGAGAGCAGCGGTGGCGACCTAAATGATTTTTCCAGCAATTCCATGACAGCACACGGATCGCCGCATGGAGAAAGAGAAGAAACAAAGAAAGGAGGGGACGGGGGACCTTGCGACGGCGAGGTGGAGTTATGCAGTAACTTTACGCCATCCAAAGACCCGAAGCAATCGTCGGATGAACTCGCCACATCCTAGACACTGTTCTTCGTTTGCCGACTGTGTTGGTGCAGACTGCCAGAACCATATCGTGTATTTTGCTGTCGGTGGTAATGCACGACAGACAAGTACTTCCTATGTACCTGTATAAATCAAGTCCCCTGGGATGCCAGTTAGGCCCACAGATCCCGCCATCATCCCGGGGTCCTGCAATGTGGGATTGATTTGTCAGCAGATGTACCGTGATATAGACAACACACTAAGTGCGTCTCCCACAGTTGACGTGGAAAAGGCGTTTCCTGCACTGGTAGTAGTCTGTTATTCCCATACTAGTTAATGTGGCCCATATGGTGCGCAGACTACTGTCCTGATCTCACACTGACACTTACCAGGAACGTTTGATGCACGTGCACGGTCCTTTGAGTAATGAGCCTGATAGGTTTAGGACTCTATGAGTTGCCAGTCTATTTGTGGTTTAGTAGCTGTTACGAGTTGAAAGGCGGACCACCACACTCGCCTTGAAGTATGGCGATACCACATCAGCTAAAGGCTCGATTTTGGTTCAGATGGGAGCTGGAACCTCTTTCGGAGCTGCGTCCTTTTTTGTCAATCCCGCTGATAAGAAGTAGAAGCTCATCCCTGCGCGAATGCTTCAATGCATTGCTCAGTTCAGTGACCAGGGACACAATCTACTGAAGATAGGAGTATCCGGCTCACCGCTTTGCGTCCAGTAACCGCGGCGTATTGAAGAATTACTCGCTCAGCAGCCATGTATCACATGTGGTTCCAGTACTATGCAAAGTCGTATGGTCATCCTCTTGGCATTTCTTGTTCACCAGTTCAAATGAATTGAATTGTTCTTGGATCTGGTGCGGCAGACCGGAAAGGCTTGGGGGTTGGTCACAGTTGTCGCAGCTGGCTGCATCGCGTAGCAGGGGGAACACACACACCTGCCGGCGCCGCATGCGCGTGAACTGGCACTGGCCGTGCCGTGGCATGCACTGCCGCTGTTGCTTCGAACTCGCCAAAGTCTTTCAACTCTCATAAAATTGAGTTCCTTGTCAAAACAAGTTCCTGCCTTCAAGTTCTCGAACCGTCAGTCCGCACTGTGAGCATCATGCTTATAAGAATCCTACTCATTTAGCACTGAATCGGCACATATGTACGCTGATGGGCGGCGTACATAAACCGGCGAATAATAGATCCAAACAAGTTCGAGGTGAGTCTTCTTCTGATCTGATTTGTGAGTTCTGATTGGTTAGCCAAGGGAGTAAGCCGACTTCCAACACAATAATTTCGACATCGCGCCGGGCATACCAAATGATGTTACGCGACAGGGCTACGATTCATGATCGTTGCCACGGCCTATATGACCGCCTGTGCCCGTATGCACTGGATTTTGCAGCCAACGGCCCTCCAGAGGCGGACGGGTGACAAACGGCTTGGTTATTCAAGTTGCTCAGGCCTCAGGGCTCAGCAAGTTCTGAATTCCTGAAACACCGAACTCGACCACTATGCGTTCTTGCCGACCGGTCAAACCCCGCGTTCTGATTCCCGCGGTTTGGTAATGGCGTCCGTCTCGAAAGATGGGGGCGTGACAGCCCCCCATAAATACCCCCCGTTGTTCTTCGGTCAGGTCAAGTGGACCATCATCGTCTTGATGCTGTCCGCATTTTTAGGTGGGCTTTTGCTCACCACGACCTCGGCGTGGGCCCGCTCTTCATCCCTCCTACAGCGTGGTAATGAAAAGCACTCGATGAACGTCGCAAATTGCCCGGGTACATTCCTGCCATGGTCCAAAAAAACTTATTAATGCGCCACAAGGTTACACTCTAGGGTCACTGACAGAGTCCCAGTACGGTTTCACTGCCAAGTTGTCGCTCGCAGGCACACCTTGCAACGCGTTTGGTACTGACATAACGGACCTCACCATCCAAGTCAACTACCAATCCCAGACGACGTGAGTCTCTCGATTGTCCATGATATTGTCCGCGTCAAGTCGTTTGCGTCTAGTTTACACGTGAAGATATACGACACCCAAGACCAGCAGTTCACAATCCCCGAGTCTGTTATCGAGCGTCCACCTGCCCCAACAGAATCCTTCACTGGGTCGTCCGACCTCGTGTTCAACTATGACTCGTCGCCATTCGCTTTCTGGATCACGCGTCGCTCGGATCCAGATGCAATGCCTATCTTTGACACTAGAATCGCCTCCCTCCCTGAAACACCCATCCCACCCTTTAACTCCTCGGATCCCAGAACGGCGTTCGATGGGTTTCCCCTTGTATTTGAGGATCAGTATCTTCAGGTAACACGGTTCCATTACCTTGGGGCCTGTGAGCTGATATTAGGTGCTGGGAACAGGTTACTTCAGCACTCCCTTATGGCACAAACATCTACGGTTTGGGCGAGGTGATTGCCAACAGTGGCTTCAGACGCGACATTGGTACGAATGGCGGTGTCGGCACTATCCAGACCATGTGGGCCCGTGATGTCGGAGATCCTATTGATGAGAACATGTAAGGGACCCGAGTTAGCTGCAGCGCGTGCTGACAAAGCTCAAGGTATGGTTCGCATCCCATCTATCTGGAACATCGCTTCGACGAGACCACCAACACGTCATCGTCGTCTGGAGTCTTGCTTCTCAGGTAATGCAAATCGACGCGCTCGTATGAACACCTCGTAATAATTTGGTAGTTCAGCAGGGTCTGATATCTTCCTGCAAACACCCCCCAACTCGGAAGTGTCGCTTATCGAATATCGAATGGTGGGAGGAATATTTGATTTCTACTTCTTCTCCGGACCTTCGGACGTTGAAGTAATTGCCCAATATGGTGAAATAATTGGCTTTCCCATGTGGCAACCGGCTTGGGGCTTCGGATTCCACTTATGCCGGTATGTCACTTGATACGCAACTTTGCTTGGCCAGCGGATATTAACGAGTATTATTCAAGGTGGGGATACACCAATATTAGTGACGACATTGCAAATGTCGCCGCTATGCGCGCTGCGAACATTCCCCTCGAAGGTGTGTTCCGTCTTTTGGAAATGGTCACCAGCTAAACGGGGAGGTAGTTCAATGGAATGACATCGATCTGTATCTTGCATTCCGGGACTTTACGGTGGATCCTGCGCGATTCCCCAGTGATGAGGTTGAACAATTTATCAATCAGCTAGTTAGTCATCTAGTATGTTTACATGTCAGGTGGCTAATACAAAATTCCAGACTGCCAACCATCAACACTGTAGGCATCTCATCGAGGACACGTGGCATGGAGTATATGTTGAACCGTTCCATTTTTACAGACATTCCTATTGTAGATGTGGGTATTGGAGCCACTATGAACGCAACTGATGTGGTGAGTTCCAAGTGCCTCGATCACTTTGTCCCTGATCCCATGATCACTTTGCAAAGTATTACCCGTTTTCCGATGGAGTCGCGAGGTACGTTGAGTTTAAGCCTCAGTATGTCCCACTTCATCATGTACAGAGATACGTTCATCAAGAACCTGGACGGATCTCTCTACCTGGGACAAGTTTGGCCAGGCTACTCGGTACGTTTTTTGTCACCCTTTTTTCGCGGGTATTGACTGCTTCGTGGCTATCAGGCTTTCCCCGACTGGTTTGCAGAGAATACCCAAGCATGGTGGACAGAGGCACTGGCGAACTGGACCGAACTCGGGGTCAAATTCTCCGGTATCTGGCTCGACATGAACGAACCGAGTTCGTTTTGCAGTCATTCTTGGTAAGCCAACCGGGCCAGACTAGGACGTGAGCTTATTTCGAGAACAGTGGTACTGGCGCGAATTTCTCTGCGCTGCAGCCATTTAACCCTGTTGGTACTGTCGTCACTGGGTATCCTGAGTGGTTAGTACTGGCTAAAATATTCGCGACGGCAATGTGCTGATTGTCGCTTTTCCCAAGTTATGACGATAAAGTTTGGGGACCCAGCGGCAACATGACAATCAATGGAGTGTCGACGAACGCTTGCCCGCCTGGAACTGTCGAGACGCCCTCAAAACGTGGCATTGGAGCTGGAGGCCAGCCAAATGTCGACCTAAACAACCCACCGTATGCCATTCACAATGGTCAAATTTTGCGTCGTTTGCCTTTTGATTTGTAGCTGATTTGTCGTCTAGCCATTGGGGCGCTCTATACAAATACGTTGGCTACAAACGCAACTCATCACGGTGGCTACGTCGAGCTGGACGTCCACAATATGTTTGGGATGATGGAAGAGAAGGCTACATTCCGTGCTCTGCAGACCATCTTCGATGGCAAGAGGCCATTCCTGATCAGTCGCTCGACTTTCCCATCTGCTGGAAAGTGGACTGGTCACTGGGTGCGTTCCATCCTTTTGTGGATGGCATGACGCAGGTCCTTATTCATCCTCCAGCTCGGCGACAACTACAGCAAATGGAAATACATGTACCTGAGCATTCAGGGCATTCTGCAATTCCAAATATACCAAATTCCGATGGTCGGTGCGGATACGTGTGGCTTTAGTACGGTCCCATTCATTTTACGAGCCACGGGGGCGTAATCTTGAAAATATTCTAGATGGAAATACCGACGAAGAACTTTGTAACCGATGGATGCAGCTCTCCGCTTTCACACCCTTCTACAGGAACCACAACACCTATGGTGCTTTCCCACAGGAACCATATCGATGGGACAGTGTTGCGGACGCATCACGTATCGCCATGGCTGCTAGATACTCGATGCTGCCATACTGGGTGTGTTCCAACTGGAAATGTCACCAAAACGTACTAAATTGTTGGTTGGTAGTACACTCTTTTTGCCAATGCTTCCACTCGTGGTCTCCCACCCGTTCGGGCCCTGTTTTATGAGTTCCCCAACGAGCCGGAGCTTTTCGACCTCGACCAACAGTGGCTGATTGGATGTGACATCCTCGTCACTCCCGTATTAACCCCCGGAGCAACTACAGTCGACGGTGCGTCCCGGCCATGCGTATGCTGACTCATGAATTGAAAACTAATGTGATCTCAAGGCATCTTCCCCGGCAGAGGGACTGTCGTCTGGCGTGACTGGTGGACCCATGCGGTCGTCGACGCCACACCCGGTGCACCCACCACCCTGAGCGCCCCAATCAGCCACATCAACGTCCATATCCGAGACAGTGCCATCTTGCTCTTGCACCAGGAACCCGCCTATACGATTTACGAGACGCGCGAAGGACCCTATATGCTTCTCGTATCGCTGAACACGGCCGGCACGGCGTCTGGCGACGCCTACGTGGACGACGGCGAAAGCTACCCCCCTGGTGCGAACCGCATCCTGAAATTCTTTGCGAGTGGTAGGGAATTGGACATTAAGAGCGATGGAGGGTATGCTATCGTCCAGAAGCTCGAGACGGTGACCATTCTCGGTGCCCAGCTGCCGACGACGGTGACGTTGAATGGCGAGAAGATCGGGGGGTGGACGTACGATGGCACCAAGGAGAAGTTGGTCGTTTCCGGTTTGTCCATTGAGCTGAATGCCCAGACCAAGTTGTGCTGGGAATAGATGTATACCCTTGGTCATTCTAGATCCACCGGGTGGGCTGAATGGACCTAGAAATATATATATTGCATGCAACGCCTTGGTGCACGGTTGGTGTTGCCTGCGTAGCTCTCATGCCTGCGCAAATCGAAATTATTACATGAGATATGTATTGTGGGCCCTTCCAACGTGCTGAAAGGATCGATGGGCCAGTCTGGCATGGCAGGTCCGCATTCGGACCAGAAAGGTAAAGGTTGACGAATATCTTCAGATTCGCCTTTGGGATCTGAACGCGTTTGAACAAGAGCGATTCAGAACTCGATGCGGAGACGCAGGTGAATCTGACGTACCCTCGTCTACCTTGGACTGCGCGCGCAGAAAATCCTGCATATGATCGAGATAGTGACTCGCATGATATCGATGGCTATGATAGCATGGCGCTCGGCTTTAGCTGGCATCGCAATCGGCATTCGTTACTGTAATTTCTAGTTAGCCTCGAGCTGGATCTGCGGAAGAGGCGGATCAAAACTCCGCGCATTGCTACTACTACGCGGGGTGCACCAACACAAAGTACAACCAACTTGTTACAACCCCCCATTCTTCCTTTGAACCTTCGCAACGAATGACCAGAAGGACTCCCGGAATGATAGACAGGGAGATCGAGCTACTCACCGCCCAGCTTAGTGTTCTACAACGTCGAGAAGAGGACTTTACCCGCATCATGGAGGACATGGCGAAGCTTCAATGCTCCGTCAGGGCAGAAAGAGAAGCTTTGGGTACGAAGATTGCAGAGCTTGAAAGTCAGAAGCAACCCATCAATTGGCTTCCAACGGAACTCCTCCTCGAAGTCTTTCTTATCCGCACCGAGGACGAGAGCACTGAATTGACACCCGGACTACCGTACAATCCAGCTCCGGTCCTCATCTCGCACGTATGCCACAAGTGGCGCGATCTTGCACTCGCGACGTCGCGTCTCTGGTCGTTCATTTCTTACCGAACACCCCGGTGGTCACCTCACTCTTTGTCCGTGTTCTTGCAACGCGCGGGAAGTTCACCCATCTCCTTCAACTTCATTTCTATTCCTCCCGCTCGCACTTCCTGTAGCTCGGGCGCGTCGGTGCTTGAAGCGGCCACCTCGGCCGACATCGTTCACACACTATTTTATCAGCATCGCCGCTTCCGTTCACTTACCTTTGAATGCGGCTTCGCTAAAAGCATGGAACATATCCTAGTTGGTATCTCTAGGGTTTATGGCCAGCTTCACGAGCTAGAGTCCCTTGATCTTGCCATTGGCACCCTCGACCCCTCTTTCGAAGGCACCCAACTCCTTACTTCCGACCACTTATCGACAGACAAAGGTCTCTCGGGTGCTCCAATCACGCTTAGACATCTTCGCTTGCAGCAGATACCTCTGTCGATCCTTCCTGCCTTCCTCGTTCAAACAATACGCACTCTTGAGCTATCGTATCCACCTAAGAAATCCCATCTTCACCGACTACACCATTTCACGCTCAAGATGTCCCATCTCACGAACCTCCTAAGACACACTCCTCAGCTCCAAGAACTTTCTTTGATCGGAGTGACCCCCGTATGGAATGTCGTCACAAGACATCCTACCAACGGGCAGTTACCCGAGGGTGCCACTGAGCCACACAACCTCACCCCCGTCTCTTCCTTTGAATTACCCGAGTTGAGGCGTCTCGAGTGGAAATATGCGTATCACAGGGATATTTTTCCGTTCATGTCGCTCATAATTCTCCCCGAACTCGAACGATGGGATCTTTTGATTGCCCAGACCCCTACTAAGCGCTTTGATGTTACCCAATTTCGTGGTAACCACATCCATGACCAGGATTCCTTTATCCACGCTGAGCCGCTCTCGAATGTACTTGCGCTGAATGCGCTCAAAGAACTTAATGTGAACTGCCAAAACGAAGACACTCTTGGTTCCTCACTACGTCAATTCCTTTTCCCCTCCCTCACTAAACTTGATATCACCTTTATCGGCCAGCACTTGCGCAAAGAATCGAGTTTACCTTCCTTTCCTAGGCTGGAGTCCATCTTCAGGGATCCACGCCTCCCACACCTTACCCACCTTTCCATTTCCAATTTTGACATCTCACCCGGCCACGGCAGATCGATGCTCGGCTACATGCCCAACCTTCTCTCGCTTACGTTAGGAGCGTGCACAGGAGTGAACGTCGTGTTGGATGCACTAGCAGAGGCATACGGATCCGTCCCTACGACAGGAGGCATTTTCACCAGAGTGTGTGGCGTGCGCGTATGCCCACGGTTGGAAGATCTCATCTTGTGGAGCTGCACCGATTTCGATTTCAGAACGTTGTGGTCAACCGTGCACACGAGATCACTCGCTTCGGATGACGACGGGGACGAACAGCAAAAGGAAGCGCTCGAAACTGAGGTGTTCGCTTCGGCGGTGCTAGGCCGCAAGATACGCCCGCTCAAGAAGATGCACAATCCTGGATCTGGGCCTTCACAACAGCGTATCGGTCAGAGTGGACCTTGTACCAGCGACTCGTCGAGATCTACCCTGATCCCCATGCAGGAAGCGCTGCATCCAAGCCGCCTCACTTGCCTTCATCTTGAAGACTGTCCACAGATTTCCCGTCATGAGGCGCTATCGTTGGGGGTGGGAGGATTGATTGTCATCTACCGGTGACCGCCAGGAAAGAATTTTTGCGTGTTTGGTAACCAACGTGGATCCTGTGAGTAGTTTTCGTCACTCGAGGTTGACACATTTCACCGAAGCCCTACGTCACATTGCAGCCTGCCGGACCATGATGATGGTTCGCGTTTTGTAATATCCGTTGATCCACAACATCCGACGCATAGTGCCTGGTCTCGTAATGCTATGGTGTTCAGCTCCGTTTGCTTAGAGGTTGGAACTCTGCCTGCGAGTTCCGCCTCCGCATTCAGGACATCGCTCATCTTGAATACATAACCGCCAACGGGCGGAGTGACCGAAAACTAATTTTTCCAGGAGGCTACGTTATCATAGTCACCAGTCGTCGCCGTCGTTCGTATATGACTTTAGCCCGATTCGGCTCTGAAGGGAGATGTGGCGTTTAATTGCGTGTCATGGCAAAATCGCGTCAACTATCCAGTTGTATTACACTCGTGACGCACATGGGGTGAAGAGCAAAGTTAACGAGATCTCATCGTTATCTGGGGTATCCAAGATAAGAACGCATCATGGTGCTTCCTCCAAAGGTGCCCCCAGCTCCCAAACGGACCCTGTCTGGGGGTGTAATTGCTAGTGCGCGCAAGTTTGAAGACATTAGTTTCGGGTCCTGTGAGACCGAGACAAGTGAGACGTACGTCCTGTGGGACGACTTCGGCGTAAAGCGCTTCCAGTACTGCTTTGCCACTCCACGCCTCGAGTTTGTTGACGTGGTCGGGTGTGATAAACTCTTGGGAAGTTCGAGACGCGAACACCATCTGAACGGCGGCTGCTCTTATCGATGGTCCTCGCAATGTATCCTTTGCGGGGTGTGTACGCGAGGGAACCACGAGACTCCGCCAGCTGGCCGCAAGGTGCAAAACCCAATACGTCTCCATCTGTACGTAGAGGTGGCCTGGAAGTTTCGCCACCAACCAAAATGGAAATGAACCCTTACCTCGAACGTAGTGATCGTCTCCTTCAAGTGGTCAATCAATCCTGAATTGTAATCTTGGAACGCGGTTTGTCTGCCTTGAGAAGAGTAGAAGCTATGGAGCTCAACTTAGTGCTGGGGGTACGAGTGATGAACCGATGTACCTGTCGGTAGACGCGTTTACGGTATTGGAGACGACGGCGTCGGAAGCACCCGCCGGCCTCGTGGATTCCAGCGCACGTTGAAGCTACCAACAAGGTCTAGTCGCTCTCCAACGATCACAGATAAAAAAAAAGGACGCACGGCGATCAAAAGATCCGAGTCAGCGGGCATCTTGCGCAAAGTTTCATTGTCAGAGGGAAAAAACGATGCTTCTTACAAAGTCGTGTTCGCCTCACTTGTTTACTCAGTCTATAAGGCACCCTCCACGGATCCCCGTTTGCGAAATCAAAGTCCAGGTTTCTCGTGACCGCAATGCTGGCTTTAGGTAATACAAGCGTTCCAACGGGCAAGTCAGTCAGGCAACCACATGACCCAAGTCTTTGAGAAATATGCGTAAAAAAGGGACGATTGACATAAACAAAGAAAGCCTACCTGATGACCAACATGTCGCCCTGGACGCACTCTCTCACCTCACGGATAAAAAAGTCTACATTGGGTCCACCCATGCCGATGCACACGACAGACATTGGTACCCCGCGATACCGTCCCGTAATGGTCAGAAATCCGCGTTCAGAAGATAACGAAAACGGCTCTGGGGAGGCATCCAAGTACGCCGCAATCTGCTTGGCACGAGAAACCGCGCCTACTGTGACCTGATCGAAGGATTTTGTTAGAGGTATTGCGAGTGACGTTGGGGGTGGAACCTCACGATCCGATTTGCAACCTCGCCAGATTTTATCCCGAGATGGTATACGCGCCCATCCGCAGTCTTTGGAAAGTCTAGGTACCGTCAGGTACTCCCGACGCTAGGCAAGTACGTAGTAAATGCTCACTGGCATCTAGAAGGGTATCCTTCATCAATCGCAACGCTAGATGAGGGTAAGTGATCAGTTTGCCGGTTGCTAACCGAAGCTAGCGGTCTCACGATATAAAGAAATCAAAAATAATCAAAGGATGCGGTCCTCTGGACGAGGTCTATATAGTACGAGAGACAAAGGCAGTTATATGTTTGGAGCAGACATCGGATCGCTTCGACAAGAAAGTCGCCGACTTGCTCCCTTTGCGGTCGGGTCATTCCGGCTGGTGTTGGTGGCCGGTTGACCCCTATGTCTCGCCTCATCCTCGTGTACACAGCCTCGTAACACGCCAGACGTAGTACGCCAGACGGTTCTACTCCGACTCTGAGAAATGCCTCATCCTGTTCCAAATCTTGTTCTAAATGGGTATGTCGTCTGATCGGCCCATGGTGGCGACCCGTCCTGCACAATCAAGGTAGCTGTGTTAATCAAAAAAGTGCGGTGCAAACGCTAGTTGCAAGCCTGCTGCGTGACCTGATAAAGCGTTCAACGTTCGGGTGTCATGAAATCTTGCACTTTTCACTTCCCCGCACCGTGACATTGCTCAGGGGCTCAGGGTGTCAGCATGGGCCGCGGCCACAATACGGACCGTTTCATGGCTTTCACGGTTATGGCAGCACAGGGTGTTATATTCACGCTATCTAACGAGGTCACGGCCTTTTCTTACCGAGGACGTGTCACTCTCCATTTGGAAGAACCTCGAGTAAGTGGTGCTGTAAGGCACTAGACGCCCATCATTGGTCCATGGGTGGGCGGACTTGGTGTTGCTGGCCATGGTCCAGATGCCGTTCATTTCAGCCTGCAGTGCATAGTGGTCGATACTGTTCCACACGAGTCTGCTTGATTAGGTTAATGACTTGACTATAACGGTTGCCAATGTCCGGCTGACTCTCCGTTTTCATTTCCTCGCTCACTCTAATCCACGAGTAAGCTGCATGCTGTCAGACTTCCGGAAGCTCCATTGCGGATCGGGGGTGACACACGGATGCATAGTAGGGGTCCAGATTCACATGGCGATTTTACCAGGATGATTCGCTGTTGTCTTCTGCGCAAGCGAAGAAGGTCGTCAGGGGCTAATCTCCTCGCTTTCAGTGCGGAGATCAATGACCTAGTGATTCTGGTCACCATCATTTTGGAGCCTCGCAAGCCCCGGAGTTGTAGTGGCAGGTTATGAACGTTACGAACATTCTCGTCGGAATATCCCGGCAAGTTGCCTTCCGCAGTCCGATGTGAAGCTTGTGACGCTGAACTATGTACATTCGATTAGCGTGCATAGTTTATCAGGTCATACCGTTCAATAACCTCAAAACTAGCTAGGGCGAAGGATGTGGGCATTACGTCAGCGAGCAAAGGTGAGCGGCACCGTCTTCTCAAACGGATCCTTGGGAGAAGAGAACCAAGTCGCCGCGGGACGTTAGGCGGCTTTTCATCTTGTTCCCGTCGCATTCCTCAAGACACGCCACGGTGAGCGCGTTCCGCGTTCCTTCATTCTCGCGGCCATGTCTTCGCCGCCAGCAGGATGGCTGTTCCGAAGGGCAGGTTTTCATTGTATTTATGAAGCAATGGAACCTAGACTTTGATGCCAGGCACAGCGTCAGGCATTCCTTGCTGCACGTACATTGACGTGTGCTACGAATTACGACGTTGGAAAGAATTTGAACTTCCTCGAGTTCCGTTTACCGCGAGAATACTATAGGACCCCGTTCTTCGTCCTCGGCGAGATTTAGTACCTGTCCTTGTTTCTCTAATCACGCTGCATGCAAAGAGCGACGATTAGGGCAAGCTTCTCGAACGGAGATCATCTAGTCCTCGTGCGTTAAAGTGGGTCGTGAAACTCGCCGCACACATACACAATACAGCTAGACCATTTCATGCACTTGACTGTCCAAGAGACCGTGTCGAGCAACGCAATTACCTTGGCCAGTCTATCCATGGCTTTGGGAAGGACGAGTGGAGTCTAGCAACAGTTTGAGTATTTCAAATTCCTGCTGCTGCCCATCCTGAAGATCTGCTGCGTCAAGCATGCGGGGTGCGACTCACCATCAGCATGGAACAAAGTTCTAAAGTTGGATTCGAAGAAGGGGAGTTGGATGGCGTAGCTCCACACTTCTTCTGTAACGCTGTCACCATGCTGCGCGGGCTAAGCACGATTGGTGCACTGGCTGTCTGAGAAACGTTATCCCCGGCCAATGAGCATGCGTAGTTTGGTGCCTTTGATCGGAGCAAACTATACATAATATCCCTTGCGAAGGAAAACTTTATGAATTTGAGGGTGCACCCTGAGGTAGACTTATTTTGATGGATCATCACCGATTGAGCTGGCACGCACGAAGCAAGTTGGACAAGCCAGAAGATCGTGGAGTCCACACATGTCGGAACTATCCGGATCGGAAACCTTGTAATGCCCGTCAGGAGCGTTCTCCGAGCGCATGTTCAACGGGGCCGAACTGGCGAAGTTACTGCGCACAATTCTCCCAGTTCATTGATGGCGATGTGAGGGTCTAGATTCGCTCAAGGAAAAGTTCCGTTTGGAGATAGCTGCACCAAGGTACCTCCGTAGACATGACATCTCCGCCGCCTCACATTACGCGATGCGCCGTCGCACTGACTCGTAGAAGCACAAAAAGGTCAAAAATTTCTTTGCTGTGGAGATCCGGATTCCGTGCACCTCACAAAGTACACGAGTCAGTGATCTGGGACCTGGCACCCGGATGGCTTTCACCTGGAGTATAGCCTTGCTTGGCAGATGTCTCGTTAACACGCGTCGTGTTTTCGGGTCTGGGCGCCTTGAGAAAAAAAAAAAAAATACAGGTTCCTTTCTTCCCTACAATCGAGCAGCTAACCTAAACGGGAACTCGAGATCGCGGCTAGCGTAAATATGAATCGGAATTCGAACTAGGATTGGACCTGAACGTTAACGACCTGTCCTTGGAGATTCCTCGAGGCAAAGAGAAATGACTGTGCTTTGCGTGAAGAACTGCCCATGTGGGCGCTCGGTGTTGGCCCAAGCGGTGTCATTATGAGGCGGACTCACCAGCTCCGCGAATCCCAAAGTTAACGTTCACTCCTGCGTGTACGATCAGACTTAATTCGCCGGTTGGTTTTCGTCTATCATGCCATGCTTTGGCTTGCTACCGTGCGCCATCAAACCCATACTAGAAAACTCTGACTGCTAGCCAGAAGTTACCCCCTACTTTGAGGCTCAGCCCCACCACTCGTCCAGTTTGTTATCCGACTGGAATTCTTTGCCGATCATTGACCTTCACAGAAGCGGTTCCAGTGCTTTCCCTCCGAGCTTGTTATATACTACCCACTTTCCCCCAGTGCGGCCCTGCGTACTTTCCACTTTCGTTGACATGCAAGGTTACAACCCAGGCATTCAAGGGTACCATGCTGTGGCGCATCCTTCTGGGTCACTGCATGACCGCGACTCTCCTTCTGGCTCGGACGACGACGCCGCTTATTTGGCGTACCCTGACTCACACAAAATGGAGCCCGGTCTCGATGGTACGTACTCAATTCTGGTTCGTCATGTCAACGTTCCTTTACTTCTTCCTAGACGACTCGAGTTCTGCGTTGACGTCGCAGACGCTGAACGCCGATGGTACTCCTAAGCGTCCAATGAATGCGTTCATGATATTCGCTCGCAGACGTCGGCCACAAGTTGCCGCAGAACACCAGTCGATGCGCACCGGGGAAGTGAGCAAAATTCTCAGTCGAGAATGGAGCGGGATGAGCTTGGTCAGATCTTCGCTTCTACCCCGTTCATCGCCCAGCGACTGATTGTGATCACGATTACCCAGGGCGAGAAACAGTTCTACCTCGATCAAGCAAAGGCCCTCAAGGATAATTTCAATCAGAAATACCCAGACTACGTGTACAGGAGACGGCCGAACAACAGTCGGAAACGTCGCAAGCCTGACCCGACTCCTAGTCTCTCCACGGATCATGCATCCACCTCAGATATCGTGGACGACTATTCCGGCAGCGCAGAATATAGCGACACATCTCCCGTTGACGTTGCAGACACGGACGATCCGCGCTCCAGTGGGCAGGACGCTCGTTATCCCAGCTTGCGCGCGGATCCTTCGACTGAGATGTACCCAACCGCGCAGTCGCGAGCATCCAGCTACCAACCTCCAGACGTACCCTACCGTCCCCTTGGTGACACGCGAGTTTCCTATGTGTCTCGTCCGGGTCGTGCCACGCCTGACACTGCCATGGCACCGTCTATCTCGTCCGTCGGTCGCGGATCAGAACATGCTGCAAATTATTACCTTCCATACCTATCTGTCCAACAGCAACAGCACCATGCACAACCGTCATCCTACTTCCCTGACACTAGTGCTACTGGGGAAGTATGGTCCGGCGCGAGGGACGACCAAAGCCGGATCCAAATGCAGTCGTGGTCCCAAGGCCTAGGCGTGGATGACAGGCACCGTGGGTATCCTCAGCCTGCGCCGTCGCATGCTTGGGCTAATACAGGCGCATCGGAGGGAATACCTTCTTCCAGCTCCTCGGGAGCATCAGCGGCTAACTTCACTTTCCCAACGCTCAATTCGCCATTCTATCCACCTCAGAGCGGCGGCGCCCAGGAGGTTTTCCCGCCGTCTTCTGTTCAGCCTATTTCCGTTCCGTCTCAGCATTATGGTGTTGTCGCGCCGATTCCAGGGAACCCTGTTTCAGGACGTCCATATCCATCTTTACAACAAGCTTACAGTTCCAGTTCGTCTTCCGCCGTTGGTTCGTACCAGCAGCAGGCGCGGACTGTCCCGCTCACGCTGCCTGCTGGTCAACCAGCCGCTACATATACTCATCCGCACGCGACCAGTGCATCGCCCCCCGCTGGATCAGGGGGAGACTCTTCGCAGATGCGGTACTGGCCAAGGGAGAGGTAAACGTCTAGAATCAACGCAGATTTATCGTCAAGTAGATTTTTGACACTGGACACTCCATACTCTGGTTCTCTCATGGACATATTCAACGGTCTTGGTTCTCTTTGTCCTGTTTTCTTTTTGTCTGCTATCGTTACGTTCGTCGTGCATTCTCATCGCTATTGCTCTCCTCATCTGTCCTGCAATTGCATCGTCGCTACACCGAATCATAATCTTGCCGTGCACCGACGTCGTAGGGTCGGTATGCTGTGCTTCACGGAGTTCTTTTCTTCCGTTCGATCACATGCCGACCTTCCTAACAAGGCGTCGACGATCAAGCCTTCAGATTTGAGTGCGACAATCAGGGCTGAGAGGCAGCCTCGTAAACCAACGCCTCGACGCTCAAGTGTTGTTCGCCCTCCTCCATGGATGGCGAGGAGGACACACTCCTCTCTATAGCCTCCGTCCCTTGATGTTCGAGACCCATCGCTGCTTCTTTCGTTCCATCACCAAGATTAAAAAATCGCGGTTGGGTGTGGTGTGAACAGTGACTCGGTGGCCGAGTGGATGCACGGCGGTTGGAGCCCAAACGGCCCTTCAAACCGACACGAGGAGAGTGGAAGGTTCCCATTTGCTGTGCTGGGCGAGCCCACCGAGGCCGCGGCACGGCCAGTACTCCGCGTGCAAGACGGGGTAAGATGAAGATGAAGCCGGGGCCGGTCTCTTCACTATTTCACGGTAGAGGACCCCAATTGACGTGACATGACTCGGAGTCCGCGGCTGGAAGACGTATGGTCGGTTTCGTGGTGAGAACACTGCAAGAGGGTCGTGGTACGCACTCGTTGAATTCGTCCTCCCGGATGCTGACCCGGAGACAGGCGACGCGAAGGGAATCGGCATGCGGGAATTACCAAGGAGGCGGTCGTGATCCGGGCCTGCGTGCCGTGTCGACCAGGGTCCTCATCAATGAAATCTATTGCTGGTGGTCATGGTCGAGCAGTTGCGTTTCTTGTTCTCTCCCGCGGCAAGGCCGGACAGGGAACGTGGGATGCGATGGCCTCTGTGCACGTAATGGTGAGCGACGCGTATCAGTAGAACAAACGGCAAGAACTTGTACATTTTTTTTCTAGTGATCCGGCAGGTATGGATTACCATCTCGGAGAGCACAAACCATGCTATCCCATGCTGTCAAAGGTGACAGCGCCACGATCAGAGTGGTCATGTATGAGGTGGGTACATGAGGCTGGTCGCACAATCGTCCTGCGGGCCGTGTTCCATTTATCTTTTTTTTCCTCTACTGAAACTTGCATTTCGCAACTGTCAACCGGTTAGTTCGTGTTGGTGAGGTCGAAAGGCCGTGACAGAAGGTTCCGTGGCAGAGCTCGCACTATGGAGATATATCCCGTTCAACGACAGGGTGCAACAGGGTGCATTGGTTATAAATATACCTTGCAAAGTGAGAGATGGAGCCAGGCATTGTGTGCACGTCCTTTGAACCACGACATGGACGATAACTCGGACTGAACGATGAGCTGAGATGCGCGGACAAGTTTGAGAAAAGAAAGCCTTGGTGAGTGAGAAAGAAGGCCGTGACCTTGTGGAGACCAGCGCGCTGGTTCACGGGCATTTCCGCGTCTACATGATTCTGAATCAGAATCAAGAGATCAAACGCTTGTCATGCAGGCACCTCTTCATGACTCAGCGGATCACGAGAAAAAAAAGGGTTGGAGCAAGTCATGAGGTCTTCCATGTGTGGACTCAATTGAATCATTGTATCACTACTCCCGGCACTTCTCTGGAGCAAAAGGAAGAGATCAAGATTGAAATGTAATTTCTGAGCTTGAACCCAAACCGTGAGATGGACCGACGGTCGACAAGCGGGTATCGTGAAAATTTCTACCCAAAAAACTCTCAAGAGAACAGTATTGGTGACACATACCGCGTACGCCGTTAGGGTTCGAGATGCTATTCGGCGCCGGTTATGTGCCAGGTGCCTACTGGAACAAGGTTTGAAGATGGGAGAAACAAATAGACATGCACACCTTATACCCGACTCCGATTGTGTCAATATGAAGAATAAGCAATTCATTCGCTAACATGGCCAAGGTACGGCACAGGAACGATTACCGGGGTCCGGGACTCGCTTGTTGATACAGATACGGTCAATCTGCTTTCGAGAGTCGAGAAGAAAGTGGGGCATGGGTGGCCGGGCCTGACTCCGACCATATCGCAGGCTTGAGTGGTAGCCGATGAGAACTCATGCTTCGAAACTATTTAGCACTGCCTGGGGCTGTTGAAACCAGTCAACTGCGGAATCAAAGTTACACGAAGAACATTCACGACGCGATTTTTAAGATATATCGATGCTTGTAGTCCACTCTATGACCGAGAATAACATTACGGCGGGGACATAGCTATGTTTTGTGTGTAGGGACTGGATGGGCAAAAACTACGAAGCGCAGAAGAGCCTACGTGGGATTGGTTACGAAGTTTCGTCACGGTAGAAAGGATACGACATACATTACGAGTCACCGTGGAACCATGGGTCCAGAGTTCGGGCTGCACGCCACCCAACTGCATTCCCCACAACCCAGCTATGCAGGTACTAGAAGGTCACCCCACGTCCTTGCTGCAAATACCCCTGCTGCAAACATGCCCACTGCGGTGAATATGCTGACGTTCCCCACGAATTTTTCGGGTGCAAATACTTCTTCTCGCATAAACCGAGAGAACGCGGACTCGTTTGGGTCACCAAGGGCGCGTCGTGGTGGTGGCACGCCAAACATGGCTGCATTTTGAGGTGGAGCGCGGCGAGCCATTTGAACGATAGGCGACGATCTGAATGGCTTGGTGTCAAGAAAATCTGTTGTGGCTGTGACACTTGAACATCGCTACTAAGTACTTAGTACGCCGGCATTCGCCGAGCTGGTTCGCGGGATTGGCATATCATCCACCGAGGTTCAGCTCATCGGTTCCAAGTTCCAACAGCTAGGTGTGAATATTTCTGTCATGTCCGTGGTGTTGATGGGCATCGCCCCCGTGTGTTCTTACCCCTAGGAGATAGAGCTCAGCGAGCGTGTTTCAAGCTCTCTGTCCATATCTGGTAATGTACAGCTCCTCTACTACAATCGCATTCTTTAACATCAATTGAGATACTCAATGAATGAGCGCAATTCAATCGGCTTGTGTGCCGACAGCTTGGGCCGCTGCTGACAATCTGGTTTCCGACCCGATCAATTGACGTTGCTGACCCCACTGCGCATTGCGTCATTGGAGAAACCGAGCGCAAGTCACAACCTCTGAGAGGGTCTCCCTTTTTGCGATCCATCATGTTCATTGGGGCAGCGACGTTGGCAGCGTTGGCCTTCATTCCATTCGTGTTGGCGAATGGTGACCTCGATGACCTCCTGCAGGCTCTTAATTCGAGTGGTCTTTATATGTTTGCCGACGCTACGGCGTCCTTGGAGTGTACCCGTAGTGGCAAACAGGTGCTTGCTCAACTATCCCAAGGAAACAAGACCATTTTTTCCCCCACGGATGACGCTCGTGCGTTTCTTTTGTCGAATCATACACTCTTTCTTATCATGTTTCCAGTGTCCGGCTTAGGTCTGGATCTCACCGCCGTCAACGACACCTCAATAGTCGATCTTGTCTCGTATCACATCGTCTCTGGCAACTTCGTGAACCAGACGCAGACGTATCCTAATGTGACCATCGGACGCACTTTGCTCAACGACTCGAAACTTGTCCACCTCGAAGGAAACAAGTCCCAAGTTCTCGCATGGTCCAAGACAGATAATGGATCGTATATCGTTATGAACGAAGGGTATTCATTGTTGCCTCTCATCTGTTTCATTACTTGTTCATTTCTTCAGGCTAAATATATCGGTGGTAAATGCGACGCATTACGAGAACACCACAATTTGGGCAATCGACTCTGTGCTGGTCCCACCTCCTAATGTCTCTACTGTTTTGAACGATTCGTCGTACGACCTTACAGTTTTCTCGTCGTTCCTACAAGCCGCGCAACGTCTAACTAATTCCTCGATTCTGGAGACCTTGAACTCAGCCCGCGGTATGACCCTATTTGCGCCAAACAATGAAGGTTTAGAAGCAGCGGCGGGATCCCTTTCTGGTCTTGCACAGAACACGACAGCGCTACAAAACGTTCTCTACAATCATGTATGTTCCCCGCTGTTTTACGGATGCTCGAGCATTTAGATCAAACAGATGATCAATGGAACCTCGGTATACTCGACGGAACTAATTTCCGGAAGCAAATACACGTCAGCGGCTGGTCAACCTTGCGCTTTCTCCTACAATTCTTCAGGTTATTATGTTTCCGTTGGAGGATCGAATCAAGTCGAAATTGTGGAGACGAACGTATTGACGTCAAACGGTGTCATTCACATTGTAGATGGTGTGATGGTTGACACGAATTCGAACCCTGCCGCGGCTAGCTCTGCGTAAGTCTCGAAGCTCATACTTTTTCCATGACGCCCTCACTGGATGACGACAGTTTTGCTTCTGCAACGTCTATTGCAGCAAAATCTACTAGTGAGACTGGCCCAATCACCGCCACTTCGTCTCCGACCTCAACGCAAGGAGGAGGGGCGGTCAAGGGTCGAAGCAATAAATGGAAGCTGGGAGTGTTGGTAGGAATGGTTGCCGGCTTTGGGCAAGCCATTTGACGCAACTCAAAAACGAGGTCCGCGTTCCGTATCGATAGTTTCAATCTTCCTGCTGTATCATTAGTTGCAACTTGCTTTCTTTATCATGTCCTATGCAACTTCATATCTGATAAGATTAAAAAGTGTAGATATGCTGTGTAACCAAGGCCAAGGGCGGTTGCCAGTTGCAAACAAATAAGTCCTTGTTTGCCCCCCTTATTCAGGAACCCCAGAACTGTTCAGTTAAACACAACTTGACGACCTTCAACGTCGTCCCCCTTGGAGCTTTGCTACGAATTTACACCGACGCAGGTCGACACCCTAACCCCGGAGACATGAAGCACCTATCACTGAAGGACGTGCTCCTGCCACAACCGCCCAGCTTCACCAAGAAGCAACTCTACGAACTCCATGAATTGTTGGGATCGGGAACGTTTGGACAAGTGGTGGTGAGCCGTCCAAACATCGCCGCTTAGACCCAGCGATTTTTTTTAAATGCTTTTTCGCGCTGACCACCCCTGATAGAAAGCGACTTGGCATGTCCCTGCGGACCAACTCGACGTGGCCCGGCAGGGCGCACCTGCATCTTCCACCCAGAGCTCAGTTGAACCCTCTCCTGGTCACTCGACGATCCCCCTGTTTAGTGCAGCCTTGCGCCGTAGTCCAACACCAAACCAGCGCGCCGTGATCACCAAGGAAGTTGCTCTCAAGGTGATTCCCAAGAAGAAAGTCAAAGGAAATGAAGAAGCTGTGTGGGGAGAGATGGAAGTCCTCAAGGGTCTCGATCACCCAAACATCGTTCGTCTTTCCCCATTCTCGTCTCCCTGGAATCAGAAACATGGGGTTAATCGTCATTCTATCATCCCGTCTAGGTGAAATTCTATGATTGGTTTGAATCGAGGAGCAAATACTACCTCTCGTTCGAGCTTGCCACGGGTGGCGAGCTCTTTGAACGGATTTTGCAGAGAGGAAAGTTTACAGAGAAGGATGCCGTCTCTGTCATTCGGTTTGCCATTTCGACGTAGCTGTGGTTTCGTGTCTGACCCCCTTTAACCATTAGGTCCATATTGTTAGGGGTGAAGTATCTCCACGATCACGACATCGTTCACCGCGACCTCAAGTAGGTATATTAAACGTTCCACTTGTTACGTTTTATAACGTGCCGTCTTAGACCCGAAAACATTCTCTACCGAACAAAGGACTCGAACAGTGACATCGTCATTGCCGACTTTGGAATGTACGCTCATACCTCACTTTCGGCTAGAGAACGGCTTAACAGGGGATTGACTGAACAGTGCCAAGCATCTGCACTCTCCAGAAGAGCAACTGCACTCCTTGGCGGGTAGCTTCGGCTACGTTGCACCTGAAGTTCTAAACAAGACCGGGCACAGTAAGGCGGTGGATGTGTGGTCGACGGGGTACGTGTCATTTTATGAATCACCCAAGCATCTACTGAGATTGGGTATCACATAGGGTAATCACTTATGTGCTGCTGTGCGGGTATTCGCCATTTAGAGCAGAGGACCCAAAAGAGATGACCAAGGAGACCACGGAAGGCAGGATTGAGTTTCACGAACGCTATTGGAGCAAGGTATCCAATGAAGGTGGTGTCCGTTCTCTTTATCTAAGCGATCCTTGGTTGCCGACCAGTTTCCAGCCAAGATTTTCATCAAGCTCTTGCTCAGCCCAGATCCGAACCAACGACCGACGGCCCTCGAAGCCTATAATAATCACGTAAGCCATTAAGTCGTTTAGAGGGCATTGCTTCGCTCACGATGGTAATGAACAGTGGTTGACAGCGTATGACGCGTCGACAGAGCACGACGTCGGTTTCGGTTTGCGCGAACACTTTGACCCCAGAAAACGGTGGCGCTCCGCCATCGCTTCTGCGCGCGCCTTGCACCGCCTCACCAAATCCAGAGCGTCAAGCGTATCAAGTTCTGGTAGCGGGGGATGGGGAAAGGATCACATTCATTGCGAAACTGAAGCGATCAGCAGCGAAGGACCCTCTCATGATGGGAGTCCAACCGACGTTTCTGAATCATTCACAAAACTGAGTCTCGGAAGTTCTGACCCAGGGACTAATGTTAACATCAAGGTTACTGTACCTGAGGAGGAAACAGGGGAAAAGGGTAAGGAAGAGGGCTCTTCTGCTGACGATTTCTTGACTGGAGGTAGTGAGGCCAGTTTGAAGGACGAAGAAAACAGTGATTCGTCGTACGCGCAAGCTTCGGGGCGGTTGGCAGAATCTGAGGTAAAGAGGACTGTGTCGATTCCTAAACCTATTGAGAATCCGCTGGATAATCGCACGGGCACTCCTCACTCCCAAGTTAATGGGACCGATGATTCTGATTTATCAGAATTGAGGATGCCTGGCACATTTCATTTATCGAAGGGAGAAAAGGAGAGAAGCCCCGTCAGGTGGTCGGACGCCTTCAGAAAGTTTGGGTTATTTAGCTGACTTTTCCCTGGCCCGATCTGTTGTATGATGATGCCCGTAAGTTATGTATCTGTGACACCGTTGATGATTCGGGCGAGAGACTCGATTAGCATCCCCACGCAAAGATGTGAGATCCTCGACCTTTTTGATTACGTTGAATCGCAAGCCACGAGTCCGTGAACAGCGTGGTAGTAAAGCTGAGACAAGAATTGATGGTCCAGGGTCAATTGCAAGTTACCGAATTTGAAAGTTTAAGTTGGCGGCAAGACAAACTTTGTTAGTAACTTTCACAATCAGACGCTCTGATGGAAGCATGTGGCGCATGTCCATGAGGCTTGGACAGCATTGTGACGAAGGCGGTGTCTTGCTATCTGCGTCTTTTCGCTCCGTTCGACGATGGGAGATCCAAGGCGCGTTTTGATCGTTGGAGGAGGTCCCTGTGGACTCGTGACCTTGCGGAACCTCCTCGACCGCGGCGATTTCGACGACGTGCAACTCGTGGAACGGCGAGACAACATCGGAGGCGTCTGGTAGGTCTGGTCTCACCACGAACCATCCCTGAAAAAAAAAAGTCATTGTTTCAACCGTTCGATAGGTATCATCCTCCGAGGCCCGGGATCGTTGAGCAAGCGAATGTCCATCGGGATGATCATCAATCCTTGGAGCGCCCCCAACGTCGGTGGTCTTCGCCAGCCTACCCCGCCATGATCGGAAACGTGATTCCCGAGTTTCTGTCTTTCTCTGGGAGCCCGTTCCCTGCACCGGCGAGACGGGATCAGCCGTTCCCTACCCTCGGCGAAACCTACGATTACCTCGCCAGGTTTGCGCGACCTCTGTTCGAAAGCGGAAAGATCAGGCTCAACCATGAGGTTCTGGATGTCGCTGAAATCCGGGCTGAAGAAGGTGGAGGTTGGAGGGTCGAGATGACCGATTGGAGCAAAGCTGGTGGGGTCCGGAAAGTGGAGCGATGGGACGCTGTCGTCATTACAACGGTGTGGTATGACAACGAGCACTATCCGGATGTGGAAGGTCTCGACGACGTCAAGCTAACGGGTCGAGTTCGGCACGCAAGGACATGGCGGGGCCCAGCTGGCTACGAGGGCAAGGTATAGGTCTACGTTCTTACGACGGATCCCTTTGTTGACCACTTGCCGACAGCGCGTCGTCGTCATAGGCAATGCCAATTCGGCCAACGAGATGGCAGCTCAGCTCGCACCGGTCGCTCAGCTTCCCGTCTACCGTTCGACGCGCCGTGTTTCCATATTTCCGTCCCTCCCTGACGAGCGCATCGAGGACGTCGGCCCCGTTTTGCGGTACAGCTCGGATGCGAACGAAAAGCTCATTGTTCATCTACAAGACAGGACCATCGACGACGTCGACGACGTCTTGTTCGGAACTGGGTATTACCCAGAGGTGCCCTACCTTCGAGTATTAGAGTCAACGACCTGTTCTTCCTCGAACCCCGAGAGTGGCCCTCTGGTCCCACTTACCGATCGGCGCATCCAGCCCGCTCGCGTCCCATCGCTTTATCGACACGTTTTATACGCACGCAACCCCTCTCTCGCGTTCATAGGCGCCCTGATATCCTTTATACCCTTTGCAATGGCGGATCTCACGAGCACGTGGCTCGCGCTCGCCTGGTCCCCCGCACGCGGGAAGATCGACATACCGCCCACGATCGAGGGTAGACTGGCGGACGAACAGACCCGACTGCAAGACCTCTACCAACTTCGATCGGAAACCGATAACCCGTCCGATCTCGTCTCGTTCCATTTTCTAGCGCGCCACGAATTGGCGTACGCACAACTGGCGCGCGCGGAGATCGCCCAGGCGACACCGCAGCTCGGAGAGGTCCTCGCACCGTGGGATGACGCGCAAGATGCGAGGCGGTTCGCGATGTATGCCACCAAGTTGGACAGCTTGTATGTCCTCGCTGGCACGAAAAAGAAATGATGTAGGTTTGCGACTTGACAAAGTTTAAAGCGTTGACCTGTTGGTAGAATCACACGGCATGTGCCTATTTCAGTGTAATAGAGACCCTCGGCATCTTTGATGCTAAATCTTGCGAGCTGTGCTTGTCCGCTTCCGCCCTGTCAGTCGCAAGATTTGACGGTGCCGGGAGACGCCACGAGATAGGCGAGAAGCTGCACCGCAGTACGGGAGGTCCGGCATCCACAACAATGCCGTTTTGGTGCCCGAGATAGATGGCTGCGTTGTATCGATCATGCGGATTTCCGTCTGGTGGTCCGCGACGAGCGATAACACCAAACACATCAATGGCGTCGACTTTTCACCCGACTTGTCTCTACTTCAAATAACTGTCTATCTGGGACGCGGCAAAGAAAAGACGTATAGAAAAACTTAGTCACCGGTCAAAGCGGCGAAATACTCGGCGATCGAATCGCGACGGCCTGTTACGAATCTGTTCGGACACAAGTGCCACAGCACTCTTGTTAGGGAGTTGCACGGAAGAAAGCACAACCAGATGGACAGTCACCATCATGATCCTCGTCCGGCTATGCTGGTGATTCACCTGACCACAGCTCGGTTAGATCGATTCACTTTTCCTTTGTAAATGTCACACTGACCACGTGCTTCGGTCCAATTAGGTCTCGTAGTGAAGATGGTGGAAGCGACCTCCTCGATGAATGCATCGTTTCTGTTCAGTATTCGGAGCGAGTTCTCATCATTGTGCAGATGGACTTGCCATCTTGTGCACGAGCAGACTTGTTCGATTATAATGAGGTTGGTGGTCATTGCGCATTCACACTCTTCTGTATGACTCTACTGGGAGCCGCCATCCCCCATAACCCCTCTATCCGCATTCATGTATCGCCGTACCATAATCATCGGCCATCCAGTCAATGGCCTGTCCCCCAGCCACCGAACATTAAATCGTCTCGGCGGGTTCCGCCGTTTGAAAAGTGGCTTGACGAACGACGAGGTTACGACCGTAGACAAGTCCAGTCGATGTTTGCGGCCAAGCTCAACCGATCCTCGATCTCACCCTCGGCTGCCAACAAGGGAATTTTGATCATGGCGCCTGTCGTGCACACGAACTGTATGCTCACGTTTTCGATGACACGGAGTTGACTAGTGAAGCTCTAATGTTTCATTTCTTCTTCTTCTAAACACGTTTCGAAAAACGAAAACGAGCGAACAAGAAAAAAAAAGACAAGCGATTTACCGTATGCACAAGGTTTGACCTAAGGTAATGGTATCGTGAAAGTGTGCTGTATATATATATGGAGAGAGGGAGAGAGGAAAAGAACGGGTACTCTTGTGAGTATGCGTAGGCACAAGAAGAAAAGACGACAATCAAAACAAGAATGAACAAGGCAAGAATGGTCCCCAAGAGACTACCAGCAAACAAGATGAAAATGAATGAAAGAAAGAAACAGGGCGACATCACCCCTTTTTGAGAGAGTACCAGACACGAAAGAGTGTGATAACATACACAGAGCATGCTCGCAAAACACAGGGACACAGAGGGACACACACGGACACGTACAGAGATATGAGCGTCATGGTTTTGGAAGTGATATCGCAGAGGTCTGCACGCTCGACAGGCCATTCGGAGGTCGCGCCTGCGTCGTCCTCTTGAGTTGCTGCTCCATCTTGATCCGCTGTTTCCGGATGTCGTCGTCCTTGAGTTTCACGTTCGCGGCGAGTACGAGCAACTCGGTCGCCGAAGGTAGACATGCCGGAGGCGGGCGAAGGAGGTGCGCCAAGATAGCTTCTTCCGTGTTGGCTTGCAGTAACAGATGCCGCACGCAGTTGATTACGACGAGTCCGACGCGAAACAAGTATGATATGCCTGCGACGCCTCAGTCGCGCATTTTTCAGTCGAGCAAAGAACAACTCACCATCATACAGAAATATATCCCACACTCGGTGCAAGAGCTCCACAGGAAGACATCCGACGAACAGCGTAGAGAACCTGAACCTGACATGAGACACGACACCTCGACGCCGTCATAAAAAGAGTACCCACCACGGCCGTGTGATGCTCGCAGGGGCTATCGACAGTTGCACGTACAACTTCTTCGTCAGCACAGGGTCGATAGCTTCGAGCGCCTTGCTAAACAACGACGCATCGATCTCGATCTGAACAGTGTTGGTCGAAAAGTAAGTCCGCAAGTGCGCATCCATCATCGAGGCAAAAATCCAAAACGCGTCCTCTTCCGGAGCGAGCAGCAACAAATGACCAGCGATGGACGTCAGCCCTACAACAAGTCGAGTGAGCCCTGACGCGTCGACGAAAACAAACAAGCAAAAACGTTACCACTGCTGTAATAAATGTCGGGCACCATGCTGAGGTATGCTTGAAGGAGTGATACGAGCGGTCCCTGCGCCGTATGAAGCTGAGGCTGGTCTGGAAAATGCTCTGCTGCGTCCCTTTCGATCTCTCCAAACGCGGGCACGCGCGGTCGCATTCCCAACTTGGCATACACCCCAGGCAACGCCCGCGCCTTACTGTCCGTGAGATGACACCAGACGAGGTAACGAACCGACGACGGCACGCCTTCTTGCAGCAACTTTCTGACCTTCTTGTTCTTCCGGGCTTGCGACGGTGGAACCGAGGGAAACAACCCCATCCATTTCAACTCGCGTTGCCGATGTGCATCGATAGACTCGGCAGATTCCGTAGGTGGAGGTGGAGGGTGTGTAGGAACCAACGGCGATCTCGGCGCGCTAGAGAGCATCGACGCCGCGTCGCCCAAGACGGGAGACGGCTCCGGCTTGCTTATATCGACGTCACGACTCGTCACCATCGACTCCTGACTCGCCCTTCCCGTCACCTGAGGAAGCGAAGGCTTGACGAGCTCGAAATCCATGTCTTGCACTTGAACCGTCTCGTTCTCCCCACTCCCACCAAATGACATCAAGCTGACCGCATCGTCCAGCTTGGACCGTATGCTCCCCTTCACTCTCAGAGCTGGCAGACTGAGCTTCGTCCTGACGCTCAGTTCTTGCGTGAGCGGCGAGGAGCGGGTGCCAAGAGAGACCGCTTCTGGGATCGCGGGTGGTGACGCTAACAAACACGAGTCGCTCGAGTCCGAGCTCTTTCGCGGTGGTCCCTCGAGCGAGCTATTCCGAGGCACATCCAACGAGTGTGGCGATGCCGGGGTACGGGGATCCGGCAAGGACGTCGACGTTCTGCTCGTCAAGGGCGACACATCCTTCTCCCTGTCCGGACTGCTCGTAAACGGAGACACCGGGCTCGCCAGCACGCCATTCGTGTTTATGACCAGCGTCGTCGCGTCGGCGGCAAGCTGCGGCAACAGTGTCGGAGGTTCTGACGCTGACGTGAATGGGCTTGGCGGGACCTTGAGGTGGGTGCCCAAGACAGGCGATTGCACGACAGGCGACGCCAGGTGCCCACTCGGCTCGCGGTCCTTGTTGCTGACAGACAAAACAAGCGGAGGCAGCGCCTGTCGCGGAAGCAAGGAGGGTGGGAGAGACATGTTTCGTGAGCCTGTAGCAGCCACAGGCTCTTCCCGACTAAACGACCATCAGCATCGATAAACGCATACGGGAGAACTGGACAGACCTTCTCTCCTGCAGCGGTGCAGCAGGAACGTAGGCACCAAACTCTGAGAACGACCTCGACCTCGGACGAGCAGCGCCAACCCGAGGTACGAATCCTTCCCTCGGTATCGGCAAAGGCGACGATAACGGACCCTCGTCAATTTCCTGTAAACTGACCACGCTTGCAATGCCTGTCGCCGACCGCTTCGGCAGTCGCAGCAAAGACACGTCCCCAATACCCAACCCACCCTCACTGGACGGCACGCCATCTCCCCCACCTCTACGAACAGGCGCAGAAACAGTCGCCGCTCTGGTAGGCGTCGTGCTCGTCGAATGATGCACTCCTTTTCCGCTCCCCACCCTCGTGTGCGGTCCCACCGGGTGCATGGACAACGGGGGAAACGGGTCCAGCGAAAACAGGATCGGGACTGGACCCACGCTCAGGTTCAAATCGGACTCGCATCGTGCGAACAGCGTCATGGGTGGTCTCCTCGCCTGGCCTTGCGGCGCTCCCGCTGACGCGCTGCGGAGCTGGTGAAGGATATGTGTTGAATAAAAAGTCGTGCCGGGCGGGGTGCGGACGGGCGTCGTGTTCCCCGCTCCAGGTCCTGGAGGCACCGCCGGGTATGAGTGCAGCTGGGGGTCTATCCGTCCGTACATGGGTCCCTGCGACTGATGGACTACTTTGGGCGCGTTCGGGTGTGGGAGGAACAGGGACGTCCGAGCGAACGGATGCGGCGACTTGTTGGGTTGGGGACGCGGTCTTAAAAAAGGACTCTTCTCTGCGTCATCTCGTGGCTCTGCCGAGGGTGCCCCTTGTATGGGGTCCGTGGCGACCGTCGTGTGAGCCACGTTCGGGGTCTGCACTGATTGCGTGGTCAAGGGAGGTGCTGCCTCCGTTGCCAAAACTGGATCGTCGACTGTAATATTAGTGCCGGTTACGGGCTCTTCTTCGTCGTCCACGACGATCGCTCGTATATTTGGTTCCTCATTCGATGACGAATCGGCGGTCGGCGCAGCCACAGCAATGGTTGGCGTAGTACCAGACCGAGTACGTTCAGTTTCCATCTTGGCCCTCAACGCAGACGCCATTCCCGCACTATCCATCGGCGACTTGGGCGGCCCCTCTGCGGACGATGACGCCGACCTGCCCGATTTGTGGCTAAACCTCCGATCTTGATCTGATCCATCCTCTAACTCCGTAAACCTCGACGAATGCGGCGATCCAAACGTCGTATGCAACAGCGGCGAGAGCGACGTGTTCACGTTCAAAGATACGAGTGTTTTTCCCACATCGACTTCCTGGCCTTGTGCACCGTCTTCCTCCACCGCCTCGACCACCTCGATGTTCAATCCAATCTTGCCAACATCTCCTTCGGCGGAATCATGTTCGACTTGCAGTTCCTTCTCCCCATGGTCACCATCACCTTGCATATACCCATCATGAACGATCCTCAGCCGCGATTCCGTCCGCACAGGAACATGAACCGGAACAGCAGGGAACTGGGCAGTCAGGGGTAACGTCTCGTGGGTCGATTCATCCGACACCGCCCGCGTCAACGGAGGTCGCACGAATGGCATCGTGGCCGACACGGAGCTCGTCGAACTCTCGAAACTCGGCCTCGGGTAACCGCTTGTCCCTTCGCTGCCAATGCTCGGTCGAGGCGCATCGAAACTTGGCCGATCGTGTGGCAGAGGCATGGGCGGCGCGTTCGCGTGCACTTTCGACGACGCCTTGGACATCCCAGAAGCCTTTGAGGCGATCGAAAAGCGCTTGGACGCGAGAGAGTAGCGCGAGTATCGATAGTCATCGTAGATGTCGTCCCAGTAACCGCCGTCTTCGTCGTCATCTTCCTCCTCATTTCCGCTCTCGTCTTCCTCTTCTTCAAATTGACGACGTTCGTTTGGATTATGAACGCCGACGGGTTCGGTTGGCGTATAGCGCGTCCACGGCATGGGTGTCGTGCTGCCAGATGTGTTGCCACTGACACCCATCACCGCATCGCCGCCTCCCGCTTCCTTCGTTGGCTTAACATCCTCTTCGCTGTCTTCGTCCTCCTCGCCTTCACTGTCCAACGCACCCATCAACGACAACCCAATTCCCACTTCCCCGTCCGAATGCTCTTCCGCCTCTTCTTCGGTCTCCACATCCTCCTCTTCCTCCTCCTCGTCACTCCCATCCGCCTCTCCCTCGTCTTTTCTCTCGCCTGAAAGAAGTACACGCTCCTCTTCCTCCAACGGACCCCCCTCGGACGACTCGACCAACTGTCGACGAAACGTATCCTGCGTCAACAAACACGCCATATCTCCTCCTCTCCCCTTCTCATCACCATCACCTCGTTCTGGTCGGTCATCCACGCCCAACGTCCCCGAAGACGACGACGAAACTGCTAATGGAGATGTCACAGTTGCCATCGTAGAAAGTCCAGCTGGTACAGGAGACGGCACAGGCGGTAACGGCGAGCTCGGGGGCGGCGACAGGGGCGCACTGTGCGGCGGACCTCCGCCATAGGGAGACACTGGGGGCGTGCGCACGCCGAGTGGCGTGGTAATCCCATTCACGTACGGACTCGCCAGGGAAGGCGACGGTGTCGAGCTTGCAAACAGACTTGGACTGCTAGCCCCCGACCCGGACGAGAACGCGTACTGGGGCTGCGCGTACGGAAACCCTGGCGAACGGAAACCAGGCGACAAGGATCCTATGCGTGCGAACGCGAGCGAGGGCAAAAATTTAGCGATGACGAAATAATATTACGACATGAAAAAGAAAGCAACGGACCTGGAAGCCCTGGCGAACGTGGGCCAGACAGCAACGAGCTGGGTAAACCGGGTGACAACGACCCAGGGAAGCCAAAAGATGCGGAAGTTGTAGGCCTTGACGACAGAGACCCGGGCGTTCCAGGGGACAACGGACTGGGAAACGCAGGGGAAACAGAGTTAGACCGTGGGTTTTCTCCAGACGTCGCGGGAGGTACAGGAAGCGGGGACAACGGAGGGTGACCAGGCGATGTCGGCAGTCTGGGCGACTTGCTCAACCGCAAGGGCGCAACAACGGGGGTACTCCTGCCATTCCTATTATCACCTATTCCCAACGGAGGTGGGACAAGAATAAAACCAGCTGGTGCCTCCCCGCGCGCGCCAAACTTGGAGAGGTCAAATTGCTTAGCCTCCAGCTCAGAAATCGACCCGACGGATCCAAATGAACCAGTAACCGTACCAGGACCTTCCGTCGAAGCCGAAGCAAAGGACGTGCCCGACGTCGAGGTGTTTGCAGATATTGAAGAGAAATTCGACACCGAAGCTGAAAGCATCGTACTCGACGCGGACGCGGGGGCGGGAGAAGGAGTTGTGAAGAGCGCTGTGTCGGACCTCGAAACGGGTGCAGGCCCTAGCGAGGCACCGTTCGCTTGACCAACTATGCCGTACTCAGATACATCAGGGACGTCTCTCTCCGTCTCTCCTGAATCGACAGAGTGCATCGACCCGTTCGCAGAACTCGTACTCTCAGAAGGAGCAGTCGAGGTTTCCGAATAAACCGACCCAACCGAAAAAACGGAAGCACCCGAAACCGAGGTAGCCATCTGAGGCGGTTTGGCATGTCCCGGCTTGGTACCCAAGGGAGGCGCATCATTGACAGGCGACGAACGCAACGTGTCAACTAGGATAGTACTGCGAGAGTCGGCAAGGACTGGGGACTGGTCCTCAGAAAAGCGAGAATAAGACGTCGAATAGGATTGCATGGGCGTGTGCGACTTGGAAAAACAAGAGGGCGACGGCGTTTGCTTTGCTCTGGACCCTGGACGCGAACTGGTTGGGGATTCCGAAGCGTGCCGTGACCTCTCTCCATGATGATCCGATTTCGAACCGTTTCTCTCGACCAAAGAGATGGACACCCTACTCTCGGACCCGCTCGTGCCAACAGTGACACTTCCTCTCTTTGCCATGACGGGTTTCTTCAGTTTTCCCTGAAACTGCACATCCTTTCCCGAAAACCGGCCCACGACACCTTCGCAATGGCCCTATATAGACGTATTAACACAGTGCATACACGGTGAATAAAACGACGCACGAGATAAATCCCAGACTCGGGTAATTGCATCAGCACCGTGATCTCGTCATCCTGCAAAAACGACTCGACGTCAGTTACCGCCCCAATATGGCCACCATCACCGCGACCCATTCGACAACACGCGCAGACCACCACGACTCACCTTTAAAAACATCAAATCCTCACCCATCTCCTGTGCGATACAATCCACGATCGCAGTACACTTCCCAATACCCCCCTTTGCCGCAAACCGCGTCCACCGCGCGAGCTCGTGGGCGTCCATGATCGCCGAAAACGCGTGCAGCTAGGACGCGATCTTCGAGACGCGAGACGCGAACCGGAAAAATGAAAAAAGACCACGAAAAGTGTCCGAGGCGTGATAGAGTTAGCGATAATGATAGCGATAATAACTTCGGGCCGAGTTCGTGCCAGCGACGGGCGTCGTGTCGATGATGTATGTGGTGAGCAGGGAGCCAACGTCTTCGGAATGGCTTTTGAACGTCGATCGAAAAAACCACGGCAACCGTGCGTCACCGACCTAGCGTGCACAAAGCACAACGAGCCAAAAAGTAGTTAGAGATGAAAGTGAGAGAGAAGGGAGACGTGCGACGATGAAAAGAGACAATGGAAAAAGGAAAAATAAAGGGCAGCTACAAGCGTACACTGTCACTGGCTGCACGATATCGCCGTTCCCTCAGGCTCGGACCAACTGTGCCTTGGCAGGATTCAGGCCTGACCCGGAAGATGAGAACGCCGTCCCTCAGACTGGACGCACGCTTTTCCCCGCTGGCATGATGAAATGAAGGGCAACTTGGGAAAAGGCTTGGGTGTGATGGCCCTCACCAAGGAGACGCGCCAAACACCGACGACGACGACGACTTACCTCCAGTATGTATGTAGACCTCGTCGACGGAACAGAACCAACTTGAAGTGGTGACGTTGAACTTTTTTCACCCCCGCCTGGCGCCGGGCGCGAAGTTGGAAGGGCGGCCACTTGGAGCGGTGGCGCTGCTGAAGGTGCCAGATTACGACAAGCGAAAAAAAAAAATGAATTGGATTCAACGCCGGCTTGCAACCCTGACAGAATCCATCATCGTCCTTCTGCTCCACCAATCACTCATCATCGTCGATCTGAAACAGGCGTTTCACCCGAGCAGTGTGGGGAAAATCTAAACTCCAGTCCCCGTCCATCGCGGATGTATTTGCCTCGTCATGATTGATGTACATAGATAGTCGCGATCGTCGTCGTCATGTACCAGTAAATAGTGCAAGATTCGTATACATACACATGCGCCATAGAGTACGTCTGCAAACCGAGAAATGACATGCAAAAAAAGATATAGAACGAAAGAAAAAGAAAAATCATTTGCTCACATCAAGGTGCATCCCCATGTCCATGCCCACGTCCCCCCCAATTCTGAAACCGCCATCCAAACACGTAATCTTCAAACGGACTGTCCTCCTCGACCGGAATCCGATTCGCAACACCCATCGGCCGGGACACCGAACCAGACGATGACGATGACGAACGGGACGCCTCCGCGTTGACCATCCCATCTGGATAGCTGCGCGGGTTTCGCCATTCCCTCGCAGGTTCGCTCGAATTCAACATCACCATTGTTGACTGTCGTCCGTGTCCGTGTCCATCGAAATTGGTTGGCAGAGGTTGTACTGGGGGTGGCGGCGGGGGTGGGACAGTAGAACCACCGCTCGCACTAGCAAACGTGCTCGAAGACGGCGGCACAAGGGGAAACGCGCCAACGCCATCCCTCCGAGGCATCACCGGCGCGTCGAAAAACGACCCCGACCCCGACGCAGACCCTCCACTCGACCCTCCCATCGTCCGACGCCCACCCGCAGCATCCTCTGCAAAACTGATGCTCGAGCTTGCAGCTGTACTCTGGCTCGAATCCGACGACCCCTGTTCGCGCAACAACGGCACAAACCCGAACGGACGAGACGAGGTCGACCCAGGCTGACTCGTAGGCGGCACCCGGAGCGGATACGGCGTTTCCTGCGGACCACCATGCTGCTGAGCCCGCAAACGCTCCAAAAATACGCTCCGCGCATCCCGCGCTGGGGGCAGCGGCGCTCCCTGAGCCGAAGAAGTCGAAGGCGTCCACGTTTCCACAGTCACCTCTCTCCCTTCGTTCATCAACCGGTCAAATACCATCGACGCGAACGTGCCCGCTCTTCCGTTGTTCGATGGTTGCCCTGTCTGCGGAGGTCTGCCGTTCGATCCGTTCCCAGACGTGGAACCACCAGGAGTCTGCTCGGAAAATTCCCGCTGTGCGCGCCTCCGTGCAGGCGCGGGCTTGGGCGACGCCTTGACCTTTTCGCGACACACAGGACACGTGTTGGCCGTCCTCAACCATTGCTAAACATTGAAATGTCATCAACACAAAAGAAAAGTACATCTCATCGACACCCACCTCCAGACAATTCTTGTGTAACCAGTGCGGACACTCTATCAGCTTCGTCACCACGTCGCTAGGCTCGTACTATACCCAAACATCAGCAAACGCCCCGAGAGGAATGCATGACACGCACGTCGTCCAAGCAAATGGGACACCTCGTCTCGCTGTCCTCCTTTTTCCACTCCTTGAACGTCCCCGTCGGAAGAGACGCAATCACCTCCTCTGGCGTCGCTCTCGACCGAGCCTCGCCCAACATGCTTGACAACGACAATAACGCCTCGTATGAATCATCAAACAACTCGTCCGGCTAACACGCACTTGTCAGTCGTCCCAAAACGCCACACACTCAGGCACGCCACGCACCATGTAATCACCCAAATTACCTCGCCTCCCCATTGCAGCCCTCAACATACCAGGTCGAAAGACCCGCACGCCCTCCCCTGCCCTGTCCAGTTGCAACCTCTGCCTCAGCGTCCGTAAACGTGAACGATGCTCTTCCACACGACTAGCCATCACATCGGAGGCATCGTTTCGCGAAGGCGGTGCAAACACGTTGCGCGAACCGGACGGAGCACGCCATGGCGCATCTCGCGTCACCACTGACGGCTCCGCAGTACCAGCGCTCACCGCCCAATGTGGCGCACCCGGCACGCTCCGCGCCTCCGCGCGAACCTCGTGCTCACCGTTACCAAACATCGTCGACCGCCGATGAGGTTCCGTCTGTGGACGGGCCCCGACCGGACGGGAGGGTGATCGGGGTTGCGACACGGGCGCGTCCGATCCATTCGAAACAGACGACTGAGGATTCGCGAATCGTGCAAGCCGAGAACGGATAGAACCTCCCAGTCCAAACGAACCCCTCCTGTTCTCGCTCATCCCTTCGGGCCCGGGGCGGCTTCCGTTCCCGTTTCCATTGCCACCCACACTCGCACTCCGAGGTCCACCAGCGACATCATTCCGCGAAACGGTGCTGGAACTCGATGCCATCATGTGGCTTTGGCTGGGGGGTTGAGGGTTGTACGGCTGCCAGGCCCCGGCGGATGCACTTCGCTCCCCGTTCTCGTGTGCACGATAGATGCCCTCGAGGATTCTCGCCGGCAGGAACCGATCGCGCTGTGTCGTTCTCTCTGGAGGTGCAGATCGGTTGTTGTTGTTCTCGTACGAAGTTGCCCTCGTGGGTCCTGAAGGCGTCGTTGGTATGGGCCGGGTAAACATCGTCGAGTTTCGATTCGGTCGTGGTTGAGTATCATAAGTGACAAGATTTCCTCGGCGCAAAACGGTGAAGCCAGGTCGGAGATTAAGGCTACGAGGCGGTGGCGAGGGGGGAGGAGTCCGGCTAGACGAGCAGAGCAGGGTCAGCATACCGTAGCACTCTCATATAGGCACCTTACCCAGCATACGGATGTGGCCGAGACCATTCTGGAGAAGGTGGGCTCTAAGCAGTGTCAGGCCGAGCTCACTATCGTGAAAACAAGACGTACCGCAGGCACAAAATCATCCATATCCATATCGCTTTCGTCCTCGAAAACAACGTGTGAACTTGAAGTAGTTCCAGGTCCGTTCGTCGACAGAGACGTCTGGTCCACCTCCGCATTCCTTCTCAGCGAGTCCCTGAACAAGCCAGATTGAAAAGACGACAAGTTCAGGTTGCCGTACGAATATTGTTGGTTGTTGTTCGTCGTACTTGCCACCGTCACGTTTGGCCCAGTCCCAGGCTGGCCCGTAGTCGGTCGGGATGGTGCCGACAACAGAGGCCCATGCGCGGATTCCTCTCGCGTCGAGCTCGTCGAGGCGAGACTCGACCCAGAAGTAAAACTCCTACCTCGAACATCCTGACTCGGTCGCTCTCTCTGTCTCTCCCTCTCCCATTCCCACACCCTCTCCCGCTGTCGTTCCCGATCCAGCTGTCTTTCTCGATCCCGTTCCAACAATCGCTCTCGTTCTGCCTCTCGCGTCGACTCCCAGTCGAGTAACCACGCCTCAGCTCCTTCCTCCCTCGCGATCCTCTGCGTCTCCGCAAGCAACTCCGAAAAGGAACGTTGAAGTGGCATCGACGTCGCAGGTTCTGCTCTGTTCGTCGTCGATGGTGGCGCGCGCGGGGCACCAAACGATGGAAATTGGAAGTTCGTCCCTGCACTCTCCACACTCGGACTCGGCGGGACCGGCGATGCAACGCCCAGATCGACACCACCCTCGCGCTCGCGCTCACGTTCACCCCGCGAGCTCCCCGACCACCGACTGTCTGACTCGTCGTCCCCATCCACGCTCGATCGGCGGATTCGCGTGCGAAATCGTTCAAGAGCCGCGGCGTGTCGTCGCTCGGACGCACTCTCCGACATGAGAGAGTTGGACGATGGGATCGATGTCCACGAGGAGTGGAGGCGGGCAGGCAGGTCTTGTGAAGGGCCCTGGTTGGGGTTGATTGGGGCCGTGATGGGTGCGGGCCTCGGCCTCTCATTTTGGTTCGTAGGCACACGTGGGGGTACGGGTTCTATTTGTCACGCGCATTACTCAGTATTTACGCGCACAACTGTGCATTGCGATGTACGCACCTGCGACGGGGGTGTATCGGGACGTCGCAGAATCCCGGACCGGGGACGGTCTATTTCGGTTGGATTCGCCAATGTTGAAGACGTCAAACACGGAGGGGACCGATTCCCGCTCGACAGAGTGTTCCCTGATGACTCTGACACGGTCACCAAGCCGGTTTTGTGACGACCACCCTGCTGGAAAAGGGTGAGAAGATGGCTCAGTTACGAGAAGCGAAGACGTTACGTAGTTGCTCGCCAAAGTGGTCTTCCATACGAGACGACGAAACCTCACGATCGAGGGTGGGAAGTGGGCTATCGACGCCTCGTCTGTGTGATCGGCCATTGATGGAATCCCTATCAACATAGGGAGTACGATACCTGAGTAGGATATCATCAGTAACGATGGACAGGGATGATGATGGGGATGGATCGGGAGGAAAGACCAGCGGGGACAAGCTCCTGCGTACGTGTCTTATATGCGAGGAGGAAGGGACGACCGAGGACTCTACAGAGACGGATGATCTGGCAGGGACACGGGTGGTATTTTCGTTTGACGAGGGGCGCATGACAGCAGGGACAGAACTGGAAGAGGCGACATCTCCCACGCGCTCGTGCCCGGCAAGCGATGAGGAACCGCCAATAGAAGGGCGATAAGAAGAATGATAGGGAGGGTATCGAGGGGGATTACCATAATTGGAGTTGAAAGACGGGGAGGGGAGGGTGGTGGATGATGCATTATTATTAGCGCTATCTGAAAGGATGGAACGAGGGAGGGGCGTTAATTGATGCAAGGTGATGCAGATGTGTGGCGTAGTACTAACCGTTGGACGCAAAGGTGGATACTGAATTGAGAGTGTCGCTGGGGGCCACAGCCACGGTGGAGGGGGGAGTGGGATCGGAAAGAAAGCTGGACTGCCAATGGCTATTTGAAGGGGAGGGATCGTCGTCGAGAGAAGTAGGAAGGGGAGAGGAACGTGTGGCTGCGAGGGAAGTGCGGAGAGCCGCGATCTGGCGGTCAAAGTCTGCGAAACGCTGGAGGGAAGAGCGGAGGGAGTCTTCTGGGGTTGGCGGAGAAGGGACGCGGGAGCGTTGAGGAAGGGAAGGTGGCATAGGGAGGTGCAAATCAGACATGTGTACGTCTTGGGTTGCGGTAAAAGAAGGCAGTGAGGCCACGGGGCAATCTAGCTGGTTCGCAGGCAAGGCGGCGGGACCATCGGCAAAGATGTCACTGCGGGAGCTGGACTGAGCGGTGTTGTAGCCACTCGAGGAGGAAGGATTCGAGGAGTCATCCGTGCTGGTTGAACTTGTGCTCCGGGCTCGCTTGTTTCGAGTTTCTGGGCCCGCTGGGGATGGAAAGCGATGGGACGAGGAGGAAGAAGTGCCGCTGGCTGTTGGCTGGATGGGCATGTTCGCGTCGCTTGGATCCGAGTCATACTCTTCGAACGGGCGCTTTCCATGAGACTGAATGTTGACGCGGTGTAGATGGGGTGGGGGATGGTAGCCCGAGGAGGACATGAAAGTGGTCAGTTGGTGGTTGGAAGACAAGAAGGACGAAACAATTATTTTTTTTTCTACTTGAATGAATGTCGGCAGGGAAATCGTCAAGAAAGCCTTCAAGAGTCTCCACAACGGCAACATGTGGACAGCACGCGGATCGAGTCCCTTGCACAACACATCTCACCGACGACCATCGCCCCCTCGTCCCTGCAAGCTCATGGGACGCCGTCAGCATCGCCTTGGCGTCGGTCACTATGAATAACTCCATCCTCGGATCTACTGCAGCCGTCACCATCGTACCGCAAGGCTTGCCTTGCTGTAGAATCCACCCTTTGAATACAACAACGCCGTGGACGCAGATGCGGCAGAGGGCACAACCGGACCGCCCATAACTTCTGGGGTCTTCCATACATGTGCCTCTTATCTTGTAGCTCGTACGTACGTGTGCCCAGATCCCCTCCACGACCCACACACTCAGCACATGTGTCATGCTCCGAGCGGGCGCAATCCCATTGCCCAACATCACATTCACATCGAGCGGCATAATTGTTCAAACATGCCAGGGCGAGGCAATTGATCAACTCATTGTTCAAGCCATATCCTAACGCCCATAACTCTCTCGTCCGCACTGGCTCCCTCCATCTTCATCGAATTCGGTCCGGATGTCGCAACCAACGCTGTTGTTCCGGAGTGGCGGTTTCGAACGCCATCCGTCGGCTTTCGGGTATCCTGTCCGCCCACCGAAACGCGGCCGACCCAGAATCTTCCGACGGAAATGTGTTCATCCCGATGCCCAGCGCATTCGCTCGAACGAATAAACGCATAGCGTTGCGATCGCATACAGCACGAAGTTCCTGCGCAGAGAACGCAACGATGCAGACGAGGCTGTAGCAGTCGCAATGTTCCCTGACTCGAACAAGGGTCGTAGCTTGTCACATTACTTTTCTGCCCAGACATACGGGGGCCGGCACATTCCGCATCCTGTCAAAGTGACTCCACGGACTAAACCCTGCGTATCTAGTAGTGTTCATCGATAGACTCATCAAAATGCGATCACCGTCCAAACGAGATAAAAAAATCGTACGATTGCCACGCAATCCCAAAGAACGCCGATCACGCCCACATCAGCCAACCCTCTCAGACACGCATGTCAGGTGCCTGGAAAAAATAGGCACCGTAATCGTCCCGGCTTTCTGGCAGACAGGCGAGCAGGGGACAGAGCCCGAGTTGGGTCGCGACGATCCGGTGAAGCCTGACGCACATCGCGGTTAGTGTACAAGTGGGTCAAGGACACTTACTACGAGCAGGAAAGGCATGCGCAAATTGATTTGGTAACAGGCACGTGATTGTTCTCGTGACCCCGTCGCGTCGCGCATCTCCATGAAAATTCGTCACCGCGTTCCTTGACGAGGACTCTGTTGGAATAACAACCACGCGCGCAGCCTCGTGTCAGTTCTTTCACTCTTGTTTTTGTACGCGACACGACAATGTCACCGAGCAACAATACCATACCGCCTTTTCAATCTTCTTTGTACCACACGGCAAACCTAGCGACTGTGGATAGTATAAAACCTAGACATTCTCTCGACCGCCATCCTCAGTACGTTGTTGCTATTGCGCGCGACGACTGAAGGAAATGAAAAAAGCCAGGTGGTAGCTGCGCACGCAGAAGTCCATCTGTCGGCGTCTTTCCTGCGGGGCCGGAGGCTATGACATCGTCGAGCGGGAAACAGCTCCAAAAAACGCCCCGACCTTGTCCGAGATCACCCCACTATATGGGCAGGAATGCTATTATGGGGATGCGTCGATTGCAGAAGATGACGTCAGGTCCCCTGGAACGGCAAGAAGTTGAGGCAACGAGCTAAATGTTGGACAAGGAATCGAAAGGACGCGTGTATGCGGGAGTCTTCGGCCAGGGTGTCCATTCTCTGACGGCGAGAAGACCCGCCGAGGACACCATTCGGGGTGCGTGTACGCGTTGGACATACAAACCGTCCACAATTCTATTTCCCTCTCCTAGCTTATATACTCTTTGTCGAGCATTGAAGCAGCTGTTCAACTGCAATGGCGTCGTCAAATTGTTCGTCAAAAACTATGTATACACTACCCTTTGAGTCTATGCATTGTGAGTTCGCGAAAGGAATTCAACATAGTAAAATCGGGCCAGAAGGTTCTATTACGAGGCTGCGGCGCTCGTCCCGCCGAGTCCGAGCGCGAAGAGTGCTGGGATGAGCTTTCGTTTAGCGCCACGCGTGGGCCACCATCGACGGAGGGGCCGCGGCACAGTGGTTGCTCGACTAGGAATCGACGCGGAAAAAGAGAGCGAGAGACAGAGAGAGCGACCGAGTCAGGATGTTCGAGGTAGGAGTTTTACTTCTGGGTCGAGTCTCGCCTCGACGAGCTCGACGCGAGAGGAATCCCGCACGGGCCTCTGTGTCGCTTTCGTCCTCGAAAACAATGTGTAAACTTGAAGTAGCTCTGGCAGATTCGTTCGTCGACAAGGTCGCCTAGTCCACTTCCGCGTTCCTCCCAGCGAGTCCCCAGTGACAAAGCCAGATTGGAAAGACGACAGGTTCAGGTTGCTGTACGAATATCGTCTGTCGTTTGTCGTCGCCGCCATCACGTTTGGCTCAGTCCCCTGAGGTGACCCATAGTCTGCGGTGCGTCTTGTTTTCTCTGTGATGGTGAGCTTATGAGTCGGAGTCCGCCTTCTCCTGGCCACAACACGACAGTATGCTGACTCTGCTCTGCTCTTTTAGCCGGTCTCCTTCCTCGCCCAGTCTTCGACTTGCCACTTGACCGCCTTGCGCCGAGGATATCTTGTCACTTACTATCCTCAAGCACGAAGCTCGACCATGTTTACCCGGCCTATACCAATGGCGCCTTCAGGATCAACGAGGGCCGTTCTGTGCAAGAACAACAATCACCAATCCACACCTCCAGAGAGAACGACACAATGCGATCGGTTCCTGCCGGCGAGAATCCTCGAGTGTATCCATGTGCACGCGAGAATGGGGGATGGGGTGCGTCCGTTGGGACCTGACAGCTGGACAACCCTAACCGAAATCATCCTTTGGCATCGAATTCCAGCACCGTTTCGTGGAATGATATCGTCGGTGGACCTCTCGGGGTGCGGGTGTGAAGGGGAATGGAAACAGTCCCCAATCGTGTAGAGGAGCAAATTGGATGGGGATCTTGTCGAATGGCGGGCAAGGAACCATGTCCTCGGGTCATTGGTGTCTGCGACTGGCGTCCAATATGCACCCGCAGCATCGTTTCGGCTGATGGGAAGAATAAGTGCCCTGGACTGGAATCTGAAACGCGAAACCGAAATGGAGTACAATCCTTGCCGCGTGCCATTTGGGTTCGTACTGCATCGCAACCCAGTCCCATAATCCCACATCTCCTCCTAGTCTTCGCGTATCTACCATCTGACCAGCATCAGCATGAATCCAGCTAGTCCTCCTCCAAACATCGTGTAAGCATTTCGATCATCTTCATTCATGCGCCGAACGTGGTTCCAGGGCAAAAACAATCACCATCAATGGTAGGGATGCAATGCTCAGTTGTATTTTTGCTGTCCCCGAGTTACTTTTCCTTTAGAGATCAAACTCCAGACACAAACAAAGCGCAAGCTCCCGCTTGCGAAGCAGTACTATGTCGAAATTTCCGTAGGCGATACCTCAAAGTCGACCAACATCGCAAAGGAATCAAAGGGCCAAACCATTTGGAATAACATATTCTATTTGTGCGTATGCGTTTTTCGCTTCATTCCAGAGTACTGATATCGGGTGCCGTAGCGATGGGGATGACCATTCCTCCTTCCTTGTCAAGGTTTATCGAAAGCACCATATCAAAGAGGACAACATGGTGGCAAGTCTGACAGACGCCGTCGGTGGTGTATTGGCAAAACTCAACAATGGTGGTACGACGATATCACATCCAATGTTTGCCTGCTGATGCGAGATGTGCGGTCAAAGTGCTCGAACATACTTTTGGCAACGACGTGACGATCAAGTTTGCTTTGGTTGCAGAGCCACGCAGGGAGGTTGTCGCAGATGAACATCAAGCAACGGACGCTGTCGCTCTAGCGATCGAAGCGGTTGAACCGGTCAGCTCTGTTCCTGCGCCTGTCGAGATCCTCGGTTCAGCTGTCGATACTGGCAACAACGTGGCAGCAGAGGTAGCAGCATTCGACAACACGTGGGGCGTCTTGTTACAGAGGCTGGAACTCTTCAACAAGATCGTTGGTTCTATCGCACAGGTATTTTGTTTCCGGTGTGTCGAGTCATCGTCTGAGCGTTACACAGATTCATCCTTACGCGTCGCTGGCTTGGTCCGTTATCTCGGCTGCGAACCAGGTATGTCTGTCGCTGGGAGTGGCATCCTGAGCGCTTATAACGTTTCACGCAGGTGCTTGTCAACCAGAAGAATCGCGACGACCAGATCATTCGTTTAGCGGGCACTATGAGAGACGTCTTCGCGTTCGTTCATGACGCCGAGCCCTTGAAGACAATCAAAGCACACGCAAAGATAATCAAGCTTTTAATCCAGCAGGTAGCAGAGTGCGGGTACTTCATTACCGCATACGCTAAACAAAAGAACTTTTGTCCGTCACCACGATTCACTGTGTGCTGCTACTGACGCATAGGTCTAGGGATTCGGATCGCGAAATATACGATGTCCGACATCGATACGAAGATCGTTGGTTACGAGAACAGGTTACGAGAACTCAAGAGTGCATTCGTGGAAGGAATAACAGTGCAGACCGGCGTGACTGTCGTTCGTATGATGAATGTCGTCGGTAACATCGGTGTGTCCAACGTCCTGAGGGTGTAGACAGACGTTCATGGTTGTGGAATACAGCGGAAGCGGTCGACCTGAACGACTTGCCGTATGCTCCTGGGGCCAGGTTCCAGCGAGAAAAGGGATGCCTGGAAGGGACGCGGGAGACATTTCTCCGTGAAGTCTGCGATATCCTCAATAACCCAGATGCAGGGCGAGTATGCCTCTTGACCGGTGTCGCTGGGTCTGGCAAGTCTGCGGTGGCGCACTCGATCGCTCGACTGTATGACGAACAGGGGCGGCTCGGATCTTCGTACTGCTTCTCCAGCACTGACGTCGGGAGGCGTAACCCGCAGAATCTTTTCAGCACAATTGCCCGGGACCTGTCTGATCACGATCCACAGTACAAGTCTGCGCTCTGGAAGGTCATCAAGGACGATCGGGCGCTCCGCACGTCGCAATCGCCTCTGGAGCAAGTGGAGAGGCTGATCATCGAACCTAGCAAAGACCTCGACAGTATTGGGCCTCTGGTGATCGTCATTGATGCCCTCGACGAAAGCGGAGATCAAGCGAGCCGTCGACACCTCTTGCGCGCCATTTCTAAGCAAATCACTGAAGACACCTTCCCCCCCAACCTTCGTTTCCTCGTCACGACGCGCCCAGAAATGGACATCCTCACTGAGCTGCCGGACGTCCCGCAGGTGGTTTGCAAAGACATGGGTGACGTTCCGCAGGACATCATTGATGGAGATATCGAGAAATTCATCCTTTATTCGCTTGATCGAAATGCTACCGAACTCGAATTTCGCTGGCCTAATCGCGGGTGGTGTCAACTGCTTGTTCAACATTCTCAGAGACTCTTTCAGTGGGCCTTCACCGCGTGCAGCTTTATCGGAGGAGATGACGCCGAGGGGCTCGACTTGGGGGAACGGTTCGAGATACTGGTGAAAGGGAATAACAACGAAGGTATCCACCCGCTCGATAAGCTTTACCAAACGATCCTTCAGCAACGATTTACGAGGGACAACTCACAAAGCCGTTTCCGAGAGGTGATGGCGGTCGTGCTTACCCTCAAGGAGCCTCTGTCTATCACATCCCTTTCCGCGCTCTTCACTGATCGCTTGAACGTGCGGGGCGTCGTGAAGTGTCTCGGATCATTGCTAGACGGGGTACTCGACGAAGAGAAGCCGATCCGACCACTGCATACATCGTTCCGTGACTTCCTGCTTGACCAACAGCGCAGTTCCATTTTCCATGTCCTCATCCTACCCCATCATTCCCTCCGTCTCGGACAGGCATTGCTCGGATGTATGCAAGCCTTGCTCAGGTTCAACATTTGCGATCTCAAGGATTCTCGAGTGCTCAATACTGCCATCCCTGATCTACCAAGTCGAGTGAATGTGGCCATCCCTCCACATCTTGCATACTCCTGTCTATACTGGATGAATCACATGCAACATGCTGACTGTACTCAAGACCTGGTGACTGAGGTCACACTCTTCTTCAAGAACAAGTTTCCCTACTGGCTTGAGGCCATCAGCCTTCTCTCCCTGTCATCTCCCCTGTCATCCATCCTATCTGCCCTAGAGACCTGTACCATGCTGAGACAATGGGCCAAGGTATGTTAGACCCATGGTAACCAGTGGGGAGTGCTCAAATGTATACATCTAGGGCCAAGAGGTTTCCACACTAGCAATGGAAGGATTCCAGTTCATCCAGGTGTTTGCTCCTGTCCTAAGAGAATCTACCCCCCACCTGTACCTGTCAGCCATGTCCCAGACTCCAACCAGCTCTCCACTCTGTCAACTCTGGGCTGGGCATTTACAGAAGCATGCTTCAGTCACCTCAGGACACCCAGTCAGTTGGCCAGCAGAAATCCATACCTTGCATGGTCACACAAACAAAGTCACCTCTATTGCTTATTCTCCTGATGGAGCCTACATCATCTCTGGCTCAAAGGACATGACTTTAAGAGTCTGGAATGCAACCACTGGTCAGTGTGTGGTAGGGCCACTTTTTGGACACATAGACTGGGTTACCTCTGTGGCCTATTCACCTGATGGTGTTTACATTATCTCTGGCTCAGATGACAAGACCATCAGGGTTTGGAATGTTAACACTGGTCAGTGTATGGGAGAACCTTTCCTGGGACACACACATGGTATTAATTCTGTTGCCTATTCATCTTCTGGCATGCACATTGTCTCTGGTTCAAAGGACAAGACAATCAGAGTTTGGAATGCTGATACTGGTGCTTGCATAGCTGGTCCATTCCAAGGGCATACAGGTCAGGTTACCTCTGTGGCTTATTCAGCTGCTGGCTTGCATGTTGTTTCTGGTTCTTTGGATACCACCCTTAGAATTTGGGATGTCACCACTGGTTGGTGTGTGATAGGTCCATTGCAGGGTCACACAGATTGGGTCACCTCTGTTGCTTATTCACCTGATGGTGTTCACATTATCTCTGGCTCCTTAGACAACACCATCAAGGTTTGGAATGCAGCCACTGGTCAATATGTTGCAGGTTCTTTCTCAATGACAGGTGCTGTTGTCTCTGTGGCCTATTCACCTAATGGTCTTCATATTGTCTCTGGTTCCTTGGACAAGACCATCAGAGTCTGGGATGTGGCTACTGGCCAGTGTGTTGCAGGTCCCTTTCAGGGGCACACAGATGATATTACCTCTCTGGCCTATTCACCTGATGGTGGGACTGTTGTCTCAAGCTCAGATGACATGTCCATTAGGGTTTGGAATGTAACCATTGGTCAGTGCAGTGTAGGTCCACTTCAGGGAAACAAACATGGCATCACCTCCTTGGCTTATTCACCTGATGGGCTATGCATTGTCTCTGGATTTGAGGATGAAGCCACCAGAGTTTGGGATGCAGCTACTGGTCAGTGCATTGCAAAACCATTGCAAGACACTATGCCACACTCAAGCTGGGTTACCTCTGTTGCCTATTCACCTGATGGCCTGTCCATTGTCTTTGGCTCAAATGACAAGACCATCATGCTTTGGAATGTAGCCACAGGTCACTCTGTAGCAGATCTATTCCAGGGACACACAGGTGGTGTCACCTCTCTTGCCTATTCACCTGATGGCACACAAATTGTCTCTGGCTCAAATGACATGTCCATTAGGATTTGGCATTCAACCACTGGCCAATGCATGGCAGGTCCATTTCTGGGGCACATGGATGTTGTCACCTCTGTTGCCTATTCACCTGATGGCAAGCACATTGTCTCTGGCTCTCTGGACAAGACTATCAAGATCTGGGATCCAACCACTGGTCAGTCTGTACTAGATAACCCAATTCAAGGACATACAGATGGTGTCAGATGTGTTGCCTATTCACCTGATGGCAGCTTTGTTGCCTCTGCCTCTCTGGACAAGACTATCAGGGTTTGGAGTGCAATCACTGGCCAGTGTGTAGTGGGACCACTCCAGGGACATACACACATGGTTGTATCTATGGCCTATTCACCTGATGGCAAGTACATCATCTCTGGATCTTGGGACCAGACAATTAGGGTATGGGATGCAAACACTGGTCAGTGTATAGCAGGTCCTTTTCATGGCCACACAGACACTGTCACCTCTGTGGTCTTTTCACCTGATGGAAAGTACATTGCCACTGCATCCAGGGATTGCACTATCAAAGTGTGGAGAGTTCAAGAACTTGTTTCTATTGGTGCTTTGTATGAGAAGAATAGCTGGATTCAAACTTCTAGTGGTGATTCCCTTGGTTGGGTTGCCCCTTGGAATAGCAGGAGCTTCTATCTTCCTGTCCATTCATTGGTGATCTCTCCTGATAGAGTTTACCAAGTTGATGTTGATATTTCTTTATCTGGGAAGTCTTGGGCTTCTTGTTGGATCTGATTTCTCCCATGCTACATTTACTGTGCTTCTTAGGTACCTTGTATTCCACCTACAGTTTCATTCTACAAAATACATGGTGTACAACTTGGATGTATTCCGACTACTTGCATGTCAATGTCATTTACAAACCATAAAGACAAACACATGAAATAGAAAAGGGCACAAGACCCTGTCACTACGCACCAAGATAAATATAAAGGACCCGTTGATCGAACATCCACAGATCTCATCGTCTTGTTAGACGCAAACACCGCGTCTAGGTGACCAGATTCGTCCACCACGCGTTTATAAAACATCGACGTGATCTTGTTCGTCTCGCCGTCGTCCACCGCCTGTCACATCGTTTCAATCACCGAACGGAACCCGATAAACTGCATTGCCGACGCGAGGTGGATTACCTCGTCCGGAGAGGTACGCGAATTCGGGATTCTTCAAATCACACCCGATGATCCATTGGATGGTCAATCGACCATCGTGGAGCGTGAAGGCGGACTCGAATGGCTGCTTGCAGTTCGGAAGACCATGACATGCGAGGTGCATCCATTCGTTCCTGCTGAATTCTTCGACGGCCTTGGAGACGCAAGAGGCTTCTCCGTCCACGCGCGTGAACGACGCGAGGCCGCCGATACACTCGCTGATATTGTCCAATTCTCTGCCGACGGAAAGAGTTCACTCATGCCAACGGCGTTGGCTTGACCAATCGCAGCAAATCGCTTGCGTTCAAGTATATCGTCCGATGGACCGGGCCGTCGAGCATGAACGAGGGCGAGCTTCTTTTGAACCTTTTTATCGAAAACTCGCCGGTTGGACACCATCAGATACGTGACCGACATGGTTGGGCCGTCTGAAGTAAATCGACAATGGGTGAAACGACCTCATCCCATAGTTTTCGCAAGAAGGCCGCGAGCTCTTTCGTCACGTCGACCTTTGTTACATGCGGGTCAAGGAATGAAGCTCAGTCGACAAGTCTCGAACACCTTCCTGTGTGATCTACAATGGTATATGGACAGGACCGCGTTCAAGGAAGACGATCAGCGCGTCACAGCTATGCTTGCCTGCATTAATGATGATGACGGGTCCACCACTGGCCGCATGTCGGAGATCCGAGAACAGGAAAGGAAGGAGGAAACGAGAGAGACCAGGTAGCGCGCGTATATTGGTCACAACTTTGTGTATTTCGAGGTTGAGATGGCATACCGGTTCATGCTGACCTGGGCCCGGCGACTTGAGAGCATTGCGAATAAGCGAGGCCTTTTGCGCAAACTCGTTTGCCAATATCTTTCCTGCAGGACCAGACGCTATTACATCATCAAGCGCGGAACGCAGACGAACAAGTTGGTTCCAAAAACTCCCTGACCCTGTTCTAGAAGCTCCACAGCACGTGCAGGGACGTTGTTACGGAGACACGCCGAGAACGCGTCGACTGCGAGCGATGATGTTAAGTCCCTCAGAACGACAAGATGCAGAGGCAATGACGGGAGAGTGACTAGATGTCGGAAAAGTAACCGAAGTAACGTTTCATATGCGAGAAGTAACGTAGAATGCTGGAAATCTTCGGCTATGCGGAAGAAACCATTTGGGGTACATGTACGAGTTGTGCATAGAGACTGGACACCTCTTTATCTTGTAACTGTCTTGATCGTGTGAACCGAAAGCCAAAGTAGTGCGCAAGGTTGACCAAAGCAGTGGACCGAAGGGTATGTCCATCCGGGTAAAGCTGGAGTGCTTCTCGACTAATGCCAATGTCCTCGTCCCCGTCCTTTGCTCTTCCCAGCTGGTTGCACCGAGTTTGGAGGTCAGCTGCAAGGTTGTTCAGGCTCATAGACCGATCAGGATCGCCTTTAGAGTAAGGGTCAAGCGCTTCAAAGTCGAGCGCAGTGGCCTGATCGAGATCCTCCGTCGCTGCAAGTTGCTGGTAACAGACAGACAAACAGAGCGCAAGGTTGCTCAAAAGCCCCGACCGATCAAAGTGACCTGCAGGAACAGGATCGAGTGCTTCTCTGTTGAAAACGATGGCCTCATCTAGGTCCTCCATCCCTCCGACCTGCTTGTAGCGAGCGGCAAGATGAAGTACAAGGTTGGTCAACGACATTGGCCGGCACGGGCAAATGTAGAGGGCTTCCCGATCCAGGACAATGGCACTATCGAGATTTTCCATGGCCCCGAAGTGGTTATATCGTGACAAAGCGCATCACGAGGCGCTCTATAGAATCCTAAATAACACGGGTGAAGATGTCAACTGCGAGGCTGTTCAAAGATATCGAACGTTCAGAAAGTCCTGGTGGACAATGGCCCGGTTGAGGTCCTCGATGACGCCAAGTTTGTCGTACCGCGTAGAAAGATCAACTGCAAGGTTGTTCAAGGTGCCGAATCAAAGATGGTGCCCTTGCAGACAAAGATCAAGTGCTTCTTTGTCGAGAGCAATGACCTCGTCGAGGACCCTTATGGCGCCAACCTGGCCGTAACAATGACTGAGATGAACTGAAAGCCAGGTCAAAGAGTCGGCTCGCAATGGATGGCCAGACTGGCATAGACGCAATGCGCGACGGTCAAGAACGATTGCCATGTCGATACGACTGGTGCCCTCCCCGGACCGATATCTTTGTTAGATTGCTTTACAAGACGACAGAAAGACTTATATACCACCTTTCGAGTTGATTCAACGTGGTGGTTGGGAAAACGCTGGGATGGTACACATATGCTGGGCCAGGGGCCAGTCGTACAGGACCTGTGACACGTTTTATCACGTCCAGGCGCCGTTTGGGTGCTGCACTCGCAATGTATCGGATGAGATTGAAGCAGAAACAACGTGGTGTGTAGCTTTAGGTTAATGAGGCGTAAAAACTTGAGCGGGGTCGAGTGACTCACGGTACTAAGTGGACTCTATCCTTCAAAAGGCGGGGAAGAATGAAATTAGTAGCGAGCCGACGGTGAAAATTGGAGCCTTCCAACCATGTTGTACATGCCCCAGTTGTTTGCGAGGGGTAGAACCGTACGAGGCTAGCAGTGATAGTTGGCAATGGTGAGTCAGTGAAACTTGAATGGTGCAGACCCGGCGCCGGCAAACTCCGCAATAACCGACACACGGAGTTCTGAGGTTGGTGGCAGTGGTAATTACGGTACAGTAATCTTTGTTTACACACTCAAACGACTTCAGAGAACGCCAGAGCAATCTGACGACTTGTGTGTACCCTAAATGATTCTATTGAATGGTTTGACGACCTGGTACGTGCACACTTGCTTCTCTGAGCACTAGGCGTCTCCCAGCAAGACTAAAGAGACCTGCGCCCCCTACTATCCGTATGTCACTGATGAGTACAGGACGTCGACTAATTAGGATATTCTTTAGGAGGAAGGTCGAATGCTTCCTGACCGGGGACAACGGCTGAGGTCGTCTAATAATTGCACCAGTGGAAAGTCAAGCTGCGAGGTCGTTCGAAGGGCTGGATCGCAGAGGGTGTCCTTGTGGCAGAAGGTCAAGGTGTCTCTCGGTCAAGAACGATGGCCTCGTTGAGGTCCACGACCTTTCCGAGATGTCTGTACCGAATGGAGAAATGAACTGCAAGACTGTTCAGGGACTTTACCCGTTCTGTGCGTCCTTGTGGGCGACGATCGAGTGCTTCCCTGTCGAGGACGATAGCCTCATCAAGGTCCATTATCCCAAGTTGCTTGTACCGAATAGAGGGGTGACTTGCAAGGACATCCAATGCAGTTGTCCGACCTGGGTGCCATTGTGGACGAAGGTCAAGTGCTTCTTGGCCGAGGACATTCGTTCGCCAGCACTCCGAGCTAGTTATACCGAATTGATAGATTTATTCACAGACTTTGACCGATCAGCGTGTCGTCGAGGGAAGAGCCCGAGCGCCTCTTGGTTGGGAAAACGGCTTCGTGGAAGTCTGCTATTTCCCAGGCTGGTTATACCGAGTAAAGAGATAATTTGCAAAGTTGTTCAGCGATATGACCTGACCAGGGTGTCCTTGCGGGTGAAGCTCAAATGCTTCTCAGTCGAGAACAATGGGTTCCTCAAAGTCCCTCATCGCTCCAAGTCAGTCGTGACGACTATTGAGATGAACTGCAAACCAAGCCAACGAGACACATCACGGACAAAATTCCCGCACTTCGCCATCGAGATCGATTGCCTCGTCAATGTGATTGCTCCCATCCTTGCTGAAACCTGGAAATGCTAATGAATGCGTCATTTTGGCGACCACACTACGCAACCGAGACATGATCACTCTCTGAACTCATCCCAGCTTGATGCAACATGATGGTTTAGGTAAACGTAGGTGCAGCGGGCCAAGACAGAAGAAGTATAATAATACATAACCTCTGTGATTAACTGTCGTGCCTGGATTGGTTGGCCAGATGGTATCTGGGAATTCATTTATTGCAATGCAGAGGTCGCCAACTCCCTTGCATTATGGACTTCTCATTCGCCCCGTTGCAATCCATGTCCCCGCCCATCTCATTCAATCACTTCGCGCCGATCTTGCATAGAACGTTGAACGTTGACAACGCGTGACAGGAAACCTACATGAAACTCGCAAGAGGGACGCCTATCTTTGGAAGCACAAGCACCGATTTAATGAGCGCACTGAAACGAAGGTGTCTGATGCCGGTCCGGGTCGTCAGAGAAGCCCGGCGTACGTCACAGTAGCAGCGGGTTTGAATACGGAGCCTTAGATGACGGGTCCAGGACAAAGTGCAAATTGGTTGGGAATGTCCCAAGAAATTTCCTGTCGAGTCCGTTCAAAATTTGGGCGTCCAATATGAGATGAGAGCGACGACGCTGCGGTTAGCTCGGAAAGCGCTGCTTGGACCTTAAATGAACCGGGTGGGAGCTGAAAAGGGAGTCATTACATAATACTTCCTTTCACAGCATAATGATTGTTGTCGAATCCTCAATCCGTGCCAACTTTTGCTTTCGAGAGACTTGAAAATACACCAACTCTGCGTGTCGCATTGCTGAGACGGCCCCTGGATTGCTGATCTACTAAAGCATGAATTACAAGCGCCAAGTCATTGACCATAGCGCGCTCCCACGGTTCATCATGGCGATCGTTTCGCTCCTTCCACCTTAGCCCTTCAATGGTTCGCAGTGGCGATCGGGTACGTTTTCCCCCGTCCATGTGGGGTGTACAGCACAGCTCGACAGTAGTTATCTGCCCGCAGGTGATGATGAATTGTCGCCGGCAGGCGATTGCGTCGTCACACTCCCCCTCCTTTAGACTGTCGGGACCATCATCGAACTTTGGAATCTGACAACACTAAACATCAGCGTCTCTCTTCGAAAGGCTACAGGAACCAGCTCACCTGTGACGAAAGGATACCAGCAATGACGGCAAGACCGCAGCATGTTCTCTGGTAGTTTGGCTTTTGCTCGGTCTTCCACTCGATCAGCTCAGAGAGCAAGTAACTTGCACTATCTCCGTCGGCATCAAGGTCCACTACGATGAAGTGCTACTGGGAAGGAACCGGTGGTGAGAGCACCGCAAATATGAGATTTCCAGCGCATGAAACGCGTACAAGAATTCGAAAGAGATGTGGTTCAATAGCGACAAGGTGGTAGTGGCCTTGACGTTAACCGCGAAAAACGTGATCGATTCGCGTTGACTTAGCACTGGCATGTAAATGTGTCACACTACGCAAAGCCACAAAGAATCTACCTGCAATGGCTGGGTCTGCGATGACGGGTGTGTAGCCGATTGTCCTTGAAATTGTGTCCACTTGCGATGTTCCCCAGAGAACATAAGTAGCTTGGTAGTCCGGTGTAACGATCACCTTCTGAGGAGGGTGTCGATGACCAAATCATGCGTCGGAACTGATGGTCCAGGAGGCGATAATTACCTTACCAAGGGAGGGAGGCCGCAGGATGGAGGTAAAACATGCCCTTGTAGACTGTGTTGAACCGTTCTAAACCATCGTCGTTGGTATCCGAGGATGAAAGCGACTAAGGGAAGTGAGGAAGTGAGATACTGCAAGCGAGGCGAGGAAATAATGCTCGTACTGCCAATCGGCGATCATTGTGGTCGGGCTAGTTCCCCTTCAAAAACGACAGACGAACGGATCTTCCGTCGGTGAGCAGCGCCTCATGCGGATCAGAAATCTTGCGTTTCTTGGATGCTGACATGGTGGTACAGTCACGAACAAGAAGTTGTGGTTTCAGAGTCCCATGCCAGCCAGATCGACATGAGACTTGTCTCGGAATCCGTCCATAGAGATTGAGTGGATTCCCACGGAAATGCCCAATGAAAAAGCGCGAGATTATCGGTGTAAAATTTATGCGCAAATTACCAAACTCCCCCTTTCTGTGCACTACCACTGCAAGGCTTGAAAGCCTGCGCTTGCTTCATGGACTTGGATCGACCATATGACTGTTCCGGAATTATAAGTAAATTAGCATTAGGGTAATAATACTAATAACGTTACATGCCATGGTTACGAGAATACTAGTGGGTCAGAAGTACAAGCGTACAAGAAACAGAAACAAGATCATAGTGTCCGAGTCTTCTCCAGCGATTTCTCCTCCCAGGTTTGTTACATCAGTCGTATCCGAACCACTCGTCCAAGTAAGGGCCACGGTAGTTCCTTCCCATGGCCAGGTTACCCATAGCAGGGTTTGGTGCGATATCGTTCGGCGCAGGATCAACATATGGTGGCACAACAGGTCCAACATAAAACGTCGACCAGTAAGAATTTATAGCTTGGTCGAAGAGGTACACTGACTCCATGCCAGCAGACCATGCACGCATGGCACGCAGAGTAGCATCAGCCGAGGTGCTATTGTCAGAGCGTGTAGTGTCCAGCGACACCGCGCCGGCACGTCCGGGTACATTTTGTGCCATGCTTTCATTAGGTATCGTGGACGTATTCGCAAAACCAGTGGGATTGGGGAACGTTGCGTCTCGCGACTCTTCATTGGGGAACTGTTCACCTTGCTGGGAGGCGGATGACGAGGAACGGTCCTGCATTGCATTCACCACATTCATAGTGGAGCCTTTGCCCTCGCGAGTGGCACGAACTCGGGTTCGGGTCGATTCTGAACGTTGTGCGGTAGCCTTTGGTTTCCGACCCCTCCGTGGCTCGTGAGAACTAGGAGCAGCACTTCCATCGGAGGGCAACGTCGTTTTGTACGATGACGGGGTGTAGTGGATGAAACTGAGGGTTTCACTGCACGCAGAGCGCCGCTTCTCATTTGAACCACGTCCCCGGTGCTTCGGGGAGGGGTCTTTCGCTCGGGACCAAGACTGTGCTTCATCGTGTAAGGAATTCGGAACCTTGATTGCACCAGGACAGTTTAAAGTCTTTCCACCGGTGCTGGATGAGAGTAAAGTGAATATTTCCCGTGTTGAAAGTACCGTAAAATGTATCTCACTGTCCGGCCATATGAACGCCGGTACAGTTGCTATAGATGGTCGTTAGGTTCGGCGCGATCGTATAGCCAGTACACGCGTACCTTTCTGGGTTTTTGTGCTCGCCCTGGTGCCTCTTTAGCTCATGTGCTCGCGAGAAGACCATACCGCAACCGGTCAGGCCGCAGGAGTATGACTTGGAATGAGTATATTTAGCCAACTTCTGGGATAGGAAGAGAGAAGACCCACCTTGCCCATGACGTTGCGGGACCACACGAGAACTCGTCGTAGACGCCACCCAAGTCGACGAGATTTTATATGGATTGTTAGTAGTGTTCAGATAACCAATGAGTATGTATGTGCGCTTACCCCCAGATTTCACAGAACCATCAGTGTGGACACCGCCAATTTCGGAGCCCGTACATGTGCCGGGGGAGTGAAAAGAAACCACAGTGGAGATGATCCGTCAAAGGAGGAACGTACCACCAGTTGGATAATCCACGCCGCGAAATCACCCGGAACATAAGCTCAAACACTTACTACCCACAAATTATGAGAGGCGCGGATGAAATAGCGCTTCGGTGGTACGCTGATCCTGGCTGTGTAAAAAGGCCGAGCCAAACTCAAGGCTGTGTGACTGGGGTTTGGGTTGTCACATGTCACACTGATGCACCGACTCCTACTAGCCCAAACTTGCGCTGGCTCAGAAAACCGGCGAGAACACCCTTCTAATGAACACGAGATGCGGGAGTGGCTTGTCTGATGCTCATATTCGCGCATGCCCCCCTGATATGATTGGTTAGTTCGTGATTGTCCACTTATCTGTCCGTTTGAGGAAAAATAAATGTGTGCCTGGATACAAGATCAAAGGTTGGTACGGGTAAGTCTCATCTTCAAAGAACGCCGTCGAATTCTGCCCATTGATCAGCGCAGTAGTGAACGATCGAGATATGCCGCAAGCACCGCCATAAATTTGGTGAGTTCCACCGTTCCCACTAACGGGAACCAGGCTTGGTAAGATTGATGGCCAAAGCGTGCATGACCCGGAGTTACCGTCAGCGCCCATCAGCTTTGTGTGTACCCGCCTTGACATTCACACCAATTGTCCACTGCAATAAATCCAAGAACGTATGTATACCCCTGTATTTTTTTGCTGCCGGGTGAGGTGAGTGTGTAGATGTGACAGAGTTGGTGCAACGCGGACGCTTCTGCTTTGTGGGTTCAGAAGCGAGTCAATAGCCCAAAGCTCCAAGGAGCGCTTGGATTCAAGCCAATATAAAGGACGTTCCCCGCCTTCACTCCCCGCCTTCTTCCTCTCCCACACGGAGCTCTCAAGAAACGCATCATGGGGAAGGTACGCCCCCTTTTACTTCACTGTGGCACTGATCAACCGATTCATCCTAGACATTCTCCTGCGGGTTTAATGGCTGCTCTCAGGTGTTCCAACAAGCTAGTGAACTAAGGAAACACATGGTCGAGCACGCAGGTTTCGCGAATGTCATGAATTTTCAGTGAGTCCAATATAGCATTCCCGCTGTGGATCGGTCAACTCACCCAATCCCAACCAGTTCTAACTCACGGCCATTTGCCGGTCAAGATATGGCCAAAGTCTCCGCACCTTCGGGTGGTGGCTCTTCCTCACAGCCCTTCGCTCGCGAAAATTCTTGTGGAAGAGGGTTCGACAATGCAGCTATGCATAGGCAGCTTCAAAATCCTCGCAAAGATGTAGCAAACCCCAACCACTCGAGGACGAATGCGCAGCACAAGGTGTCTCATGGCACAACCATGCCACCTGACGGAACGAGCTCAGGTGTCAATACAACGTGCAATTCCGTCCGTGCACATCCGTCCGTTTCTTCTTCGTCTTCAGCCGCGGTGCAGCACCCCCACAATGGGCACTATACAACACCTGGTACTCGGTCTTCTCTAACCATGGCGCCGCATCAGACGCCCTGCCATAACCCCAATGTCACGAGTGATGGGAACGCCTGGCCGAATGCAAACGGAATGCATGCTCCGTCGACCTATTCGGGGCCGTTCACCTCCTACTATGCCAACCACCATAACTCTGGGTCAGCTGCTTCTTCCTCTTCCTCTCAACTCCCGTCTCGCCAGCTTCCCTCCCACCCGACTTATAGCCATGCGCTACACAACACCAACAATACCGAGTCGGCTGCTTCATCCGCATCCTTGCAACCTCCGTCTCTCCAGCTTCCCTCCCACCCGACTTATAGCCAAGTGCCATACAACCCCAACAGTACCGAGTCGGCTGCTTCATCCGCTTCCTCTCAACTCCCGTCCCGCCAGCTCCCCTGCCACCCGACTTATAGTCATGTGCCATACAACGCCAACAATACCGAGTCGGCTGCTTCATCCGCATCCTCGCAACCTCCGTCTCGTCAGCTGCCTTCTCAACCGACTTATAGCCATGTGCAACACAATGCTAACATCACCAACCCGGTTACTTCATCCGCTTCCTCGCGACCCTCATTTGTCCAGTTCCCTTCCAACCCGGCCATGCTTTATGGCAATGCGTCGTACAACGCTGCTCCATCGGTTTCCTCTCAACCCTCGTCTAGCCAATTGACTTCTTATCCGGACACGCATCACAGGGATGCATCGAACACGGTCGCATTGGCGCAGACAAATATGGATCCAAGGCTCACTCCACAGTACAATTCCGGCGTTCACGGTGCTGGTCCCCTACCAGTTCCCGCCCTGTCTAACGGCCACGGAATGGTACCGTATCGTGGTGCGCACCTTTCCACTATAGGGAGCCAGCATGGCTACATACCTCCCGGCTACTACAATTCCGGGTATGCAGTTCCACCCATTTCCGTTAACCCCTCGTCTGGTCAATCGACCTCCCATTCGAACACGTATCAGAGGAATGTATCGAACACGGTCGCATTGGCGCAGACAAATATGAATCCAGGGCTCACTCCACAGTACTCTTCCGGCAATAGTGGTGCCAGTTCCCTACCAGTTCCCGCACAGCCGAACGGCCAAGGAACAGTGTTACATCGTGGCCCGCAGCCTTACGCTGCAGGATTTCAGCCAGGCCAATTCCCCCCCAACTGCCACAACTCAGGGTATGCAGTTTCATCCGTTTCTTTCATGCCCTCGTCTAACCCATTTTAATGCCCGTTACAGAAATTCAATGAACGCGGTTGCCTTGGCGGCGAATGCGAATCCAAGGCCCATCCCACAGTATAATTCTGGCACTCGAGGTGTCAGTTCGCTACCAATTCCCGCACAGCCGAACGGCCAAGGAACTGTGTCTTACCATGGCCCGCAGCCTTTCGCTGCAGGAAATCAGCCAGGCCAAATCCTCCCCAACTACCACAACTCAGGGTATGGAGTTTCATCCGTTTCCTTTGTGCTCTCACCTAACTCCCATTTGAACGCGTTTACAGAAATATAATGAACGCGGTCGCCCCGGCAGCAGATGGGAATCCAAGGCCCATTCCACAGTACAATTCCGACACTCGCGGTGTCAGTTCGCTACCAATTCCCGCACAGCCGAATGGCCAAGGAACTGTGTCTTATCATGGCTCGCAGATTTTCAGTGTAGGAAATCAGCCAGGCCAAATACCACACAACTACCACAACCCTGGGTATGCAGTTTCATCCGTTTACTTTGTGCTCTCATTTAACTCCCATTCGAACACGCGTTACAGAAATGCGATGAATGCGGTTGCCTTGGCGGCGAATGCGAATCCAAGGCCCATCCAACAGTACGATTCCGGCACTCGAGGTGTCAGTTCCCTGCCAGTTCTCGCACAGCCGAACGGCCAAGGAACTGTGTCTTATCATGGCCCGCAGATTTTCGGTGCAGAAAATCAGCCAGGCCAAATCCCCCCCAACTACCACAACCCTGGGTATGCAATTTCATCCGTTTCGTTCATGCCCTCGTCTAACACCTATTCTAACGTGCGATACAGAAACGCACTGAACACGGTCGCTTTGGCGCAGGCAGCAAGTTCGAATCCAAGGCTCATTCCACAACACAATTCCGGCGCTAGTGGTTCCCGTTCCCTGCCCGTTCTCGCACAGCCAAATGGCCAAGGAATGGTGTCGTATCGTGGCCCGCGGCTTCCAGGGTCTGTAGTTTCATCCATTTCCTTTATTCCCTCGTCTAATTCCCATTCGAACACGCGTTACAGAAATGCAACAAACACAGCCGCCTTGGCGCAGCATGTGATAACAAATGCGAATCCGAGGCCCACTCCACAGTACAATCCCGGTGCTCGTGGTGCCAGTTCCTTGCCAGTTCCCGCACAGTCGAACAGCCAAGGAACGCCATTGTATCCTGGCCCGCAGCCTTATCCCACAGGAAATAGGCCAGGCTTCATGCCCCCCTGCCACAACTGCGGGTATGCGGCTCCGCCCACTTCCTTTATACCCTCGTCTGGCCAATCGACCTCCCATCCGAACACGCATCACAACAATGTAGTAAACGCGGTCGCTGGGCCCAGTACACAATACAATTTCGGGGATTGTGGTGCCAGTTCTCTTCCGCCGAACAGTCACGAAATGACGTCGCACCATGGGTCGCAGCTCCGCGCTATCAGAAATCAGCTGACCCACATACCCCCTGCACCTCCCCACGACGCCGCGCTCCCGCCTGCGTCAAGTGCACCTCAGGTAGCGTTTACCGATTCGAGATCAGTTACCACGGATTGCGAGTCTCCGCCGCCTTCGTTCGCACGTTCCTCGCCTTCTCCCGTGGAACAGGCCCTTGACGACACCGCTCATTGCGCACAGGGCGCCACGTCTGGCAGCGGGTCGAACGACAATGGATACCTCGGCACTCCGGCCGTTGAGTCGAATGATGCGACATCACCTTCAGTTGCACCCGACGGCCACTCCCAGCCCTTGGAGTCCGCAGGCACAAACGATTCTGATGTCTCATCACTCATGGAAGTGATCTTTGGAGACAATATTTCGACGTACCCAGATAGCTTTGAAACCGAGGAATCGACGGATGCAAGGCCAGATGCAAGCCCGTCGGCGATTCCAGAGAATAACACTTCATCCGCGTGCTCCCCACCGGTGGAACAAACAAATTCCGAACAAGCAAGCACTTCCGGCGATGGATCGAACGATATTGGCACTCTGGCGGTTGGATCGGATGACGCGAGTTCGCCTTCAGCCGTGCCTTGCGCTTCCGACGATTGGGAGTCCCTGGACGCATGCCCCGCGTCTATACGCTCACTCTTTGAAGAGCCTTTTGAACAGAGGTTTCTGTTGTTCCTGGAGAACCCATCAATGACCCTGGAGGACAACGACAACGATTGAAGTCGCGAGGGAAGTCTCTGCTCTGAACGCCTGTTCCGACGCGGGCGTCGAGGGATTTGACTTTAACGCGATCTTGTTTCCTACTTTTGAATAGTTTTCTATTCGTCATAAGCTCTTTTTCTTTTTCTTTCACATTTGTACTTCACATTCGATGCACTCACTTCAATTTCAATCTCCTGGGTCTCAATCTTTGTATCGGTAGGTACTTTTCATTTTGTTTCTTATGTATCTCTAGTTCCAGTAGTTATCTCATCGTAATTCATCGTTGTTTGCCTGTTTGATCGAACTTTGACGGCGTCCAAGTTGGCGCCAAATGGCTCACGTGCTGTGAAAAACTCGGGTTTCCTTTTTCTACGGCAAACCAACGTTGAACGAATATCCCCGGTACTTGAATGACCTGCGTCCGTGGGCAGACACGTCATTGCCGGTGCTCCCCTGTCGAGGTTCCCAGCCTTGTTACTCTCATGTCTTGGGGTTTTCTCCCTCGGACGAAGCCCGTCGGTAGTGTCCTATTGACTCGGAATGCAGGTAACGTGGCTCGACACTGTGGACGGGTGGCGTCGTATGTATTCTCGTTCTCGTTCACTGGGTCATGGTACGCGCATCTTTTTTTTGGATCTGAGTTGGACATGATGCGCGTATCCATTATTTAGCTGCGATGCTGGTAAAGCTGGCCCTTGCATAAAGGTACGTTCCGAGCGCGAGAAGTAGTAACGGTAGGACAGAAACGCTGACATTGACTTGACTGAGGCTATTCAAAACATGTTCATCTTCCGTCTATGGATCATCGCTGGTTTTCGTCTCGTTCGTTTGCGAAGACCCGCTCGGCATCTTAGGTACTAACGCCGTGGAAAAACTACAGCGCCTCGAAACCCGACCGTCACTATCCGGATGAGTACTCTGATCAGCAGCATGCGCGTAATGGACAAGTCGTCGGCGAGATACCGTACTGAAGATGGGCGCCGAATGCGCCATGCGCGATCGGAATAAATTATTGGTTGGCGGTCGTCGACTGGGAGCGCGGACGCCGTGATGGGCATGAGTCTCTAGTCACGATACCTTTTTTCCCCTCTCCCAGTATGCCCGAGCGAGGCTGACAAGGCTCGTTTCTCACAGCGCAACCGAGATCAATCCGGCGTCCACGTCCGCGCCAATGTCGTCCGGAGAAGGCACGTCGACCGAGCTGTCAACGAGAGTGGCGATATCAGAGACGGTCAATTCGGCTTGCTTCCGCCACGACGAGTAGCGGTCATGATCGAGGAACGATTAGATAAGATTGTCCATTGCCTAGTACCGATCGATCATATGGACTCGACACAACATGCGGAACGGATATCGTTCAACGGTCGGCACATTTATTACTTAACAAAATGCAAAAAGGAGAGTGGGTGGGGATAAACTAGTGATACATTGATATTGAGAATCCTTAGATCGTGACGAGTATTGAATTATGTAAACGAGCGGACGGGGCATCGTCGACCGGCATGGTCCGTGATGCATGGATGAGCAGGTGCAGATGGGCGGTATGCAAGACTGAAAAAAGAAATTTGAAAGCGGGGTGCATCGAGGACCAGCTCAAGCGCAGAGGATGTATCGTTCCTTGTTCATATCCAGCAGCACAGAGTCATCCCAGCCTTCGATGCCAGCTTCGACCATCCATTCGGGGCACAGACATCCCTCGCGGCCGGTCCACGCTTCGAGAACGACCGGGTCCAGGATTTCAGGGACAGGCTCGAGGCGCTTCGATCCAGACAGGTCAAAGGTGGTGTAGGTTTCCTCGAACTTGGCCATCCACTGAGAACGCAGAGAAGGATCGAAGAGCGAGCCAAGGTCCATCTCGTCGTCGGAATCGATATAGGTGGGATCGAAGTCGGGGTCCAGATCGGCGTCGACGTCCATCGCGTCTACATCCAACGGGGGTGCGTTTGTCTTGCGGGGTGGTCGAGTGCGTTTGCGAGGCGAGGCCGGGGCGGGACGCTCGGGGCGCGTGCGGCGCTGCGTGGGTTTGTCGGCGTTGGTCTTGCGTGGCGCAGGGGTGGTCGCTTTGGGTCGACTGCGGTTGGGCGGTGGGACATAGCCGTGCACCCTCTTGCGGTGCTTGGAGAGGGCGGCGGGGTCGTGCGTCTTGAAATCACAACGGACTTGGAGACCACCGACTTCAATCATGTCGGGGCACAGTTTCGACTTTTCGCCAGTGCTGCAAGGAAAGATGGGTTGGCACCGCGGGGTATGACAGATCAAAGTCGGACTCACTGGATCGCGATATGGATCGCGAGGCGCCTCTTGCTGAGGGTGATAAAGTCACACTCGGTGCAATGCCATACTCTGTCGACGATGAGACGAGGGTCATGGTACCGGGACGTGGACCTACTTTTCTGGGTTTTCGTGGGTCACGATGTGCTTCTTCAGCTCGTAGCCCTTTGTAAAGACCCTTTCGCAGCCGTCAAAGGTGCAGGGGAACGTCTGGGCCGAGTTGGGTGAGTGTCTAGCGGTGACAGAGAGACGAAGACGGTTTACCTCTTGCATGGTGAATGAGAATGATGGCGATACCAGCGCTGCCTGGCCGGTTTAAATATCGCTGGACTGTGTGGAGGGCCATTGTCAAAGCGAAATCGCGGTGGACCTGCCATCGGGATTGTGGACAAAGCGTTGACCACGAATTTCCCACGTCCGCTCGTCCAAAATGCTACCTCAAGCGCCGCCGTGGTTCAAACCGTCGCGACTCGAAGTCCTCGTCACAAACGCTTGCGATCCAGCAATCCAAGAACCCAACTTTGCACGCCATCTCGAAATCGCAGACTACATCAATGAAAAGAAAGCAAACACGTCCGTCTCGTTTTCCTGCTTATTGTCCATTTATTCACCACCATCGAAAAAAAAGACCACGTGAAGCAGTCATGCTCATCGCCCGTTTCGCAAATCACAGAAACCCACACATCGCCGTCCTCGCACTCGCCCTTCTAGACACCCTCGTCAAGTCCTGCGGATACCCCCTCCATCTCCAAATCGCAACTAAAGAGTTCCTCAACGAGCTCGTTCGCAGATTCCCAGAACGACCACCCCCCTTCCCCGGCTCCGTCATGACGCGCATATTGGATCTCATCCATGGTTGGAAGGAAGGCATCTGCACACAGTCCAGGTGGAAAGAGGACCTCGGTAACATCAGGGACATGCATCGCTTGCTCACATTCAAGGGCTATCGGTTCAGAGACCTACCTTCGCGCAACGTTGCCGAGAACAACATGGTGCGTCCCTCCGCTGTCTGGCCACTCAAGCTCCGACCATCATTACAGACCATAAAATCACCAGAAGAGCTCGAGAGCGAAGACAGGGAAGCCCAGTCTGCCAAACTACAAGAACTCATCCGGCGAGGAACCCCACGTGACCTGGCCGCAGCACAGGAAATCATGAAGAACCTCGCAGGCGCTAACCCAGACGCGAAACCAGACTATCGCAGTCAGTCCCTCGCCGAACTCGCAAAACTACAAAGCAAGGTAGTCCTCCTCAACGAGATGCTCGACAACGTCGACGCGGAGAAGAGCGAGCGGTGGGCAAGGGGCGACGCTTATGATCAGGTTGCAGGCCTCCTCAAGAGCGCGCGTCCAAAGCTGCAAAAGTGGGTCTCTGATGCAGAAACGGACGACCCAGAGTCTTTGAGTGAGTTCAGGTCATACTGGCCCCTGCACCGACGTTGACCCTCTGCGCAGACGCCTTTTTGGAAGCCAACGATCAGATCAACACGGCGCTTGCGCGTTTCGAAGCCTTCCAAAATGGCGACTTTGCAGCAGTAGCTTCTATCCCAACGTCGATAGCTTCTGAGATTGGCGCCGGCACGTCGCTCATCGACCTTGATGACGGGTCTGCAGACGCCGGACCAAGTACTGGTGCTATGAACCCCGTCGACGATCTCATGAACCTCTTTTCCCAACGACCCCCCTCATACTCGACGACTACACAACCACAACCCCAGTTCGGATCGATTATGCTCCCAGGGACGCCGACGCCCTCCAACGGCCCCGCCGGCCGAACGACATCCCCCGGCGCCGGACCCTCGTCATCTCCCGGTCCTTCCATGGGTTCGATAACACAGCCTTTCGTCGCACCTCCTGCCGTCGGATCGACGCAGTTTGCGAGCATGATGCAACCCAGGCCTCAGAACCAGTTCTTTAACGCAGGCGTCCTGGCCTCTCATACCCCACGCACGTCTCTGGGCACTGCCTCGCCGCCTTTGGGACCCGCGACACCACCGGGACTGGGATTCCACGCACCGACAACAGGTACCACGGGGGGACAACGAACGGGGGCACCGCCGACAGCACAAACCAAGGACCCATTCGCCGATCTCGCCGGACTGTTTTGACGGGCTGTGAAAGGGACGTATCTCTGGAGGGGTGTCTTGGGTTTGGTCCGGGGTTGGGTATGGATGGGTATGGATGCTCTGGTAGGGACGTCGTATTTCTCGTGATGGCCCGGACAGTGTTTTTTTGCATTGGGTGATTCGAGGAACATGTACGTTGTTTTCTTTTTCTAGTCGAACCTCACATGCGATTTTCTGGATGGCCGTGTGTTTTCACTTTTGGATTTTGGTAAGACGCGGAGAACGCGACCAGTCCTCGGGTATTCTGTCGATACTCCACACACTTGACTGACGGCCAAGAACGCGACCGGGCGAACTTGGCACACGACGCTATCCAGATCCTGAGGGCATATACACAGCGCGACGTCGAGCATGCGCGCCTGTCGGGGTGCTCGATTCTCGGAGTGAGGCTCGACGTCGAAAAATAAAACAGTTGCGTCATTCGCGTCACAATGCGAGCGTGCGTCCAGATGACTTCAAGTTCACACAAAGCGGTATGAATTTGTGCCTGCGGTACGGTACGTCTTGTGTTCACGATGGTGATGCTCGGTCTGACATTGCTTCGAGTCTGCCTTCTCTTGGCCACAACCGTATCCTGTATGTCGTCGGGTAAGGTGTCTATGTGGGAGTGCTACGGCGTTCTAACGCTGCTCTGCTCTTCTAGGCGGACGATTACTCCCCACCACTTTCGTCTTCGACTTGGGTTCATCGTCTTTCGCCGACGAAATCTTGCCACCCAATATGTGAGCACATACGTCCGAGTCGGGCAGTCTCTCTTTCATCACTTCCATCGCATTTCCCGGCTAACATAAAGCATATGTATTCCGTCAAAATAAAACTATGTGATTCATCCTCGAACAAAAGGTAACAGAAAAGTATCGTGAAAGTAAAGTAACACAATCATAGGTAAGGAATCAGATCCAACAATGGATCCAAGAATCTCCAGGTAAAGAAGCATCAATATCGACTTGGCGATCTCTGTCGGAAGGAATTACTACTGAATGAAGGGGAGAATAGATGCCCCCAGTGTTCCAAGGAGCCACCCAACCAAAGGAACTGCCACCAGAAGTTTGAACCCAGCTATCCTTCACATATAAAGGACCCATGGAAAATAGTTCCTGGACTCTCCACACCTTGATGGTACCATCCAATGAACCAGTGATAATATACTTTCCATCAGGTGAATATGCCACTGAGCTGACATGATCCATGTGACCCTGGAATGGTCCTGCTACACACTGACCAGTGGTTGCATTCCAGACTCTGATGGTTTTGTCTTCTGAGCCAGAGGCAATGTACATTCCATCAGGTGAACAGGCCACAGAGGTGACACCAAGTATGTGACCCTGAAATGGACCTACTATACACTGACCAGTGGTTGCATCCCAAACCCTGATGGTAGTGTCCCAAGAGCCAGAGACAATGTACATGCCATCAGAAGAATAGGCTACAGAGGTGACAAGTGCCAAGTGCCCCTGTGATGGACCTGCCACACACTGACCAGTGGTTGCATTCCAGACCCTGATGGTTTTGTCCCAAGAGCCAGAGACAATATACTTGCCATCAGGTGAATATGCTACAGAGGTAACACCAAGTGTGTGACCCTGAAATGGCCTTGTTACACACTGACCAGTGGTTGCATTCCAGACCCTAATAGTTTTGTCCTCTGAGCCAGAGACAATGTACATGCCATCAGAGGAATAGGCCACAGATGTGACACCAAGTGTGTGACCCCAAAATGGACCTGTTACATACTGACCAGTGGTTGCATTCCAGATCCTGATGGTAGTGTCCCCTAAGCCAGAGACAATGCACATGCCATCAGGTGAAAAAGCCACAGAGTTGATGCTCTTCATGTCCCCCTGGAATGGACATGCCACACATTGGCCAATGGTTGCATTCCAGATCCTGATAGTTTTGTCCTCTGAGCCAGAGACAATGTACATCCCATCAGATGAATAGGCCACAGAACTGACAGCCCCCATGTGCCCCTGGAGTGGACCTGCTACATACCAACCAGTGGTTGTATCCCAGACTCTGATGGTTCCATCTTTTGAACCAGAGACAATGCATGTGCCATTGGGTGAATAGGCCACAGAGTTAACACTCTCCATGTCCCCCTGAAGTGGACCTGCTATACATTGACCAGTGATTGTGTCCCAGACTCTGATGGTATTGTCCCAAGAGCCAGAGACAATGCACATGCCATCAGGTGAATATGCCACTGAGCTGACACCCTCCATGTGCCCCTGGAATGGATCTGATGCACTTTGACCAGTGGTTGCATTCCAGACTCTAATGGTGTTGTCCACTGAGCCAGAGACAATATACCTGCCATTAGGTGAATATGCCACAGAGGTGACACTCTCCATATGCCCTTGGAATGGACCTGCTTCACATTGACCAGTAGTTGCATTCCAAACCCTGATGGTTTTGTCCCAAGAGCCAGAAACAATGTGGATGCCATCAGGTGAATAGGCCACTGAGGTAACATCCTCCATATGCCCCTGGAATGGACCTACTACACACTGGCCAGTAGTTGCATTCCAGACTCTAATGGTGTTATCACAAGAGCCAGAGGCAATGTACATGCCATCTGGTGAATAGGCCACAGATGTGATACCTTCCATGTGACACTGGAATGGGCCTCCCACACACTGACCAGTGATTGCATCCCAGACTCTGATGGTATCATCCATTGAACCAGAGACAATGTGCCTGCCATCAGGTGAATAGGCCACTGAGGTGACATGCTCCATATGGCCCTGGGATGGGCCTGCCACACACTGACCAGTGGTTGCATTCCAGACTCTAATGGTTTTGTCCCAAGAGCCAGAGACAATGTGGACACCATCAGGTGAATATGCAACAGAAGTGACTGCTCCTGTATGACCATGCAATATATGAATATTTGCTGGCCAACTGGCTGGCTGTCCTGAGGTAACCATTGCATGCTTTTGCAGATGCTCAGTCCAGAGTTTACAAAGTGGAGAGCTGGGTGGGGTCTGTGGCATGGCTGACAAGTACATGTGGGGGGTAGATTCTCTCAGAACAGGGGCAAATGCTTGGATGAACTGGGATGCCTCTGATGCTAGTGCAGAAATCTCTTGGCCCTAGAGACATCTCATTCAGTACTTGCTACAGGTTACCATGGGTTCCATCTTACCTTGGCCCATTGTCTCAAGATGGTACAGGTCCCTAGGGCAGATAGGACTGACAACAGAGGAGAAGACAGGGAGAGAAGGCTGATAGCTTCGAGCCAGTAGGGGAACTTGTCCTTGAAGAAGAGTGTCACCTCAGTCACCAGGTCTTGAGTATGGTCAGCATGTTGCAAATGGTCCATCCAGTACAGACAGGAGTATGCAAGGTATGGAGGGATAGCCACATTCACTTGACTCAGTAGACCAGGGACAGCAGCATTCAGCACTCGGGAGTCCTTGAGATCGCAGATATTGAACCTCAGTAAGCCTTGCATGCATCCGAGCAAGGCCCATCCTAGACGCAGGGAATGATGGGGTAGGATGACGACATGGAAAATAGAACTGCGCTGTTGGTCCAGCAGGAAGTCACGGAACGAGGTATGCAGCGGTCGGATTGGTTTCTCTTCGTCGAGTACCCCGTCAAGCAATGATCCAAGGCATTTCACAACGTCCCGCACATTCAAGCTGTCAGCGAAAAGCACGGAGAGGGATGTGGTAGACAGAGGTTCCTTGAGGGTAAGCACCACAGCCATCACCTCTCGGAAACGGGTTTGAGCGGTGTGCCTCTTAAATTGCTGTTGGAGTATCGTTTGGTAAAGCCTATCCAGCGGGTAGACACCCTCGTGGTTGTCCCCTTTCACCAGTATCTCGAACCTTTGGCCCACGTTGAGCCCCCCGGCGTCATCCCCTTCGATGAAGCTGCACGCGGTGAAGGCCCACTGAAACAGTCCTTGGGAGTGCCGGACGAGTAGTCGACACCACCTGCCATCTGGCCAGCGAGATTCGAGTTCGGTAGCATTTCGATCAAGCGAATAAAGGATAAATTTCTCGATATCTCCATCGATGACGTCCTGCGGGACGTCACCCATATCTTTGCGAACCACCTGCGGGACGTCCGACAGCTCAGTGAGGATGTCCATTTCTGGGCGCGTCGTGACGAGGAAACGAAGGTTGGGGGGGAAGGTGTCTTCAGTGATTTTCTTAGAGATGGCGCGCAAGGTGTCGACGGCTCGCTTGATCCCCGCTTTCATCGAGGGCGTCAATGACGATCACCAGGGGCCCAATGCTGTCGAGGTTCTTGCTAGGCTCGATGATCAGCCTCTCTACCTGCTCCAGAGGTGACTGCGATGTGCGAAGCGCCCGATCGTCCCTGACGACGTTCCACAGCGCGGACCTGTACTGTGGATCGTGATCAGACAGGTCCCGAGCGATGGTACTAAACAGATTCTGCGGGTTACGCCTCGTGACGTCGGCGCTAGAGAAGCAATACGACGATCCCAGCCGCCCTTGTTCGTCATACAGTCGAGCGATCGAATGCGCCACCGCAGACTTGCCCGACCCAGCGACCCCGGTCAAGAGACATACTCGCCCGGCATCCGGGTCGGGGTTATTGAGGATGTCGCAGACGTTACGGAGAAATGTCTCGCGCGTCCCTGCCAGGCATCCCTTTTCTCGCTGAAACCTGGCCCCAGGCGCATACGGCAAGTCGTTCAGGTCGACCGCTTCCGCTATATTCCACAACCATGAGCATCTGACTGCACCCTCGGGAGGTCGGACTTACCGATATTATCAACGGCATTCATCATCCGAACGACGGTGACGCCAGTCTGCACTGTTACCCCGTCCACGAGAGTGCTCTTCAGTTCTCGTAACCTGTTCTCGTAACCAACGATCTTTGTATCGATGTCAGACATCGTATATTTCGCCGTCCGAATCCCTAGTTCCGCATGTCAATAGCAGCACACTGTAAAGCGAGGAATGACGAACAAAAGTTCTTCTGTTTGGCGTATGCGGTGATGAAGTACCCGCACTCTGCTACCTGTTGAATTAGAAGCGTGATCGTCTTCGCGTGTGCTTTGATTGTCTTCAAGGGCTCGGCGTCGTGTACGAACGCGAAGACATCCCTCATCGTGCCCGCTAAACGAATAATCTGGTCGTCGCGATTCTTCTGGTTTACGAGCACCTGCGTGAAACGTCATTAGTGATCAGGACACTACTCCCAGCGACAGACAGACCTGGTTCGCAGCCGAGATAACGGACCAAGCCAGCGACGCATATGGGTGAATCTGTATAACACTCAGACCATGGACGACTCGACACACCCGACACAAAGTACCTGTGTGATAGAACCAACAACCTTGTTGAAGAGCTCCAGCCTCTGTAAAAAGGCGCCCCACGTGGTGTCAAATGTCGCTACATCTGCTACCACGTTTTTTCCAGCATCGACAGCTGAACTGAGGATCCCGACGGGTGCGGGAACAGAACTGAGCGGGTCAATCGCTTCGATCGCCAGAGCAACGACGTCCGTTGCCTGATGTTCGTCTGCGTTGGTGTCCTCGCGTGGCTCAGCAGTCAAAGTAAACTTGATTGTCACGTCGTTGCCAAAAGTATATTCGAGCACTTTGATCGCACATCTCGCGTCAGCAGGCAAATATTGGACGTGATATCGTCGTACCGCCATTGCTCAGTTTTTCCAATACACTGCCGATGGTGTCCGCCAGACTTGCTACCACGTTGTCTTCTTCGAAGCGGTGTTTCTGAAAAACCTTGATGAGCAGGGGGGAACAGTCATCCCCATCGCTGACGATACCCGATTTTAGCGCTCTGGGGTGAAGCGAAAAGCATGCACTCACAAATAGAATATGTTATCCCAGGCGGTTCGACCCTTGGATTCCTTTGCGAAGTTGGTCGACTTTGATGTATTGCCTACGGAAATTTCGACACAGTACCGCCTTGCAAGCGGGACCCTGCGCTTCTTTCGAGAACAGAGTTTGATTTCTAAAGGATAGCTAACTCGGGGACAGCAAAAATATTAGCGTTGTATCCCTACCACTGATAGTGATCGTTTTTGCCCTAGGGTTGCATTGACGCATTTCAGCGGAATGAAGAGGAGAACCAGGATGCTTACACGAAGTTTGGAGGAGGATTAGCTGGATTCATGCTGTTGGTGGTCAGTGGATATGCGAATCGGACTGGATCCCAGGACTGTGGGAGCAACAAGTCAGCAACGTGCGCCGCGGCAATATGCCACGTGACACCGATCTTAGTTGGCAGTGAGAGCAACGAATAAATGCCCAATCCTGAGCGCTGAGCAACGCTCCTGTCCACCATCTCGAAGCTGCTGCAGGCAGATCGGGCGCCACGGAATATCTGCCATTCAGAGGCGGGTACGGTATCCCTTGGTCTTTTGTACGTTATTCGATGATTCTGCCTTCAATCTGGACTGAGGAAGCTTATTGGGCAGGAAAGGTCTGCTTTGGTGTCAATCGGAGCGGCCGGTAAGTACAATGTTTCGGAAAGTTTTGCGATAACAGAGAAACGTCGCGCTGAACGGGTGAGTCGCACTTTGCGAACGGGACCTCTTTTGATCTCATCCACATTGACGGCGACGGATGTTCATTATGTCGACACTCTCATTATGACGGAAACTTTCATCTCCTCCAAAGCATCAATACAAATTTTGACCGGGTCTGCGCACTAGGCAAACCGCTCAAGTCTCCTATTGGGTATGTACGATAGTCGGTTGGCTTTTTCCATATGCTAACGCTGCGTTCATCTCTTTACAGTACGGTCTTGGGAGCCAATATTTATCGTCTCTTGTCTCTTCTAGTCGTTCAACGCACGGTCGTGCAGTGTCACCCGCCGTGAGCCCCTAGCGAACCCGACAGACGGGAGCTCGTTCGCATGGTGCGTTCGCACGTGACTCGCGCGTTCCAAACATCTTCCGGTCACTATCCCTCCCAATTCCAGAGAATGAGTTTTTGAAACGGACGATGGGCTTGAACAGAGTTCTCAATACCACAACCCACTGAGCTACCCGTGTGTGGGTCAACGAGTACATGCAATATTTTCCCCTCATCAAAGTGTGCTGAATCGAGGTACCTTTCCTTTTACTCTACATGTAAGCAAGTGTTCTTGACCCATATCCACACTAACCGCGATGCGCTTGCAGTGCGTACCACGGGCCTTGTCCATGCTTGCTCGTCTGTCAGAAAGCCGTGACAATTATGGGGCCTATTGTCCAGGCATCCGACGTGCGTGTCTGAGGCATGATCTGCGTTCTTTGTGGCTGAGTGGTAATCGTACTTTTTTTATCTCGTCTGGATGCATTTTACTTAGCGAGTCTACCGATGGACACTACTAGATAGCAAACACCACGTCGGGTTTAGCCCACGCAGCCACTGCGACAGCACGCGGAATGTGCCAGCCCCCGTATGGGTGATCAGAAAAGTAAGTGATGAAGTAACGACTCTTCTTCGAGTCGGGGAGAAAATATCTGGTACCAAATGCGACAAGGTTCCCTCGACGACTGCCTCATCCCCATCTGCATCGTCACGTTCTCTACCTGGGAACGCGGGGTATGCAATCATAACACTGCGGTACTTTATTCATCCGAGCGAGCTGCCTGAACATCGGGATAAACACGTCTCTGTCGGAAGATTCTGGGTCGGTCGCGTTTCGGTGAGACAACGATATCCCAAAGCCGATGGACGGCATTCGAAACAGACAACTCCGGAATAACAGCTTTCGTCACGATATACGTACCGAATTCATCAGCGATGACAGAGTTTGTACATGACTTGAACAACGAGTTGATCAATCGCCGCGCTTTGGCATGTTTGAACAATTACTGTCGCTCAATACGTTGGGCAATGGGATTGCGCACGTTTGGAGCGTGCTGGGTATATGGGTCGTAGAGGGGATTTGGGCTCTAGTACGTACGAGCTAGAAGACAAGAGGTACATGTGCGGAGGACTCCAGAAGTTATGGGTGGCTCGGTTGTAGACGATCCAAGAATGTCTGCGAGTGACGGTGAATGTGTTGTAGGAGGACTTGATCCACGTGTTGGAGACCTGAGGTCAGGGTACGAAATTTCCCTGCCGACATTCAGGTAGAACAGTAACAACTGTTTCGTCCTTCTTTCCTTCCAACCACCAACTGACTACTTTCATGGTCCTTCTCGGGCTACCATCCTCCGCCCCATCTTCAACATCCAGTTGAAGAGTATGACTCGCTCAAGTCCATCGGATCGCATACGCCGCAGAGCAACCCATTATACACCGTCCCGACCCGGGGGCCCTTTCGGCAGATGCTGGCGTGCAAAGGAAACGGACCATGGTGCGTATAAGTCGTCAGGTCGTAATATTGCCTCCACAACCACGGGGGTGGCTAGGTTCGTTCTCCAACGCGCCCTTCCAAGCCTTTGAATCAATGCGTCCCATCCTCACCACCGGATCTAAAGCACAACATCCAGGCAGGCAGTGCGAACGCAACAACCGCCTTGGCCGATCCTAGACGGTGCTGGGTAAAGTCTATCTTCCGTCCAGCTATAGATCGAAACGAGGCACACGCACCGTGACGCGGATGCTCCCAATCGACGGTTCGGATCCGTCGTTCGTCTGCTGTGCCTAAAGCAATTGAACTGGCATGACGAGAGTTGGCCAGAGAAGACATACCGGGACCATTGTAGTACCATACCCGCTGTGTGAGGTATTCCCAACTGGAGGTGCTGATGTATTGTCTTCTGGCCGGACCTGGTGAGAAGTGAGCCGGCGTGACACGACGCCTACGAAAAAAGAGACGTACCGAGCCTGCTTCCTTTGAACCTGCATTGCCCTGCCCGGCGTGAGCGACATTCTTTTGGGCGTCCTTGCTCGATTCAGCTTGGGTGGCAACTGCAGCACTGGCGGGCGGTTTACGTCGCGACCTGAACAAGAAGAAATTCGATGGTCGACCGTCCTTCTTTTTCCGACGAGTTGCCGTGACCGTCCGCTGGTGAACGTGTCGGGTTCGTCGCGAACATTTACTCATCAGGAACACTTACCGGTTCCCGTTTTCCCTCGGCCATGATCGAAATTCCCTTGTTTGCTCTCGTTGGGAGCCGAGGGTGAGACCGAGGATCGGTTGAACTTGGCGAACGTTGACTGGACTTGTCTGCAGTCGTATCCTTGTTACGCGTCAACTTTGGTAGCCACTTCTTAAACGGCGAAACCCGCCGAGATGACTTGCTATTGTTTGGGTGGTCTTCCGGCTGTGACTGTGGAGGATCAGCCACTAACTGGATGGCTGGTGATTGTGGTACGGGATGAGCTGATCCAGAGGGCAATGCAGGAATGCGGGTAGAGATTATGGGGGACGGTGGCTCCCAGTAAAGTCAATACGAAATACCATGCGTGTGCAATGATCACCAACCTCATCATAGTCGAACAGATCTGCTGGTGCACTAGATGGCAAGTCCATCTGCACAATGATGAGAACTCACTCCGAGTACTAAACGGAAACGAGTGCATACATCGAGGTCGCTTCCACCGCCTTCACTACGAGACCTGATTGGACTGGACTTGTTTGGTTCTTCCTGCAGGGACATGCAGAACGTGGTCAGTATGACATTTACAAAAGGAAACGTGATTCGATCTAACCGAGCTGTGGTCAGGTGGATCATCAGCATGGCCGGACGAGGATGGTGGCTGCCCATCTGGTTCCACTTGGTCCCGTGCAACTCCCTAACAAGATTGTTCAACCACGCGGTAACCCAACAATGCCGTAGCACTTACAAGGATCCGAGATAGATTGTCGATGGTGATTTTACCCCCCCCTCTAGCAATCGCAATCAACCCGTCATCTGGTGACACTGCGATTGACTGCGTGTCTTGACGGTATTCGACGAGAGCAAGCTGGGCGTGCGTTGACAGATCCCAAAACGTGACGGCACGTTTCGCAGCGTACGCGACGTATTTCCCGTGCTTCGGTATGGCCAAGCACGAATCGTCGTTGCTATCGGGAACTGACCATTCCGAGACCGCAGACCCGGTGGATGCATCGAATCGCTTGATTGTGCTACCAGATATGACAATGATGTGGTCGTCGAACCACAACATGCCTTTGTTGAAGAATGAGGTAACCGTCACTTTGATGTCCAAGAGCATGCGGCCATCGTCGTCGTATATCCGAACAGAATCGTTGGCACAGACTGTCGCGATTCGATCGCCCTGCGCCGAGTATTTCGCTGCTTTCACCGCTGAATCGTGGCTGAGTCTTCCTATGCGTGTTTTCTTTGCCACGTCCCAGATGGAGACTACACGGTTATTTGAAGCGGAGACGAGCCTCGTCGAGTCGGGCGAGAAGTCGACGCCGTTGATGTTTTCGTTGTCATCCTTGTGCTCGAAAACGCGCAGATGTGTGGTCGTGTCCCATACGAATACGTTGCCCCAGCACGTTCCACCCGAAATCCATTTTCCATCGTTGGACACAGCAAGACACAGTTCGGCGTGTCCTTGCAATGTTGCGACTTCCTTCCCGTCTTCCACTTGCCATACTCGAACCTTTTCTCTGGACCCCCCGCTCCAAAGATACTCGCCGTTGGCTGAAAACGTTACTGCCCAAAATCCGTCGTCGGATTCAATTTCGATTGGTGCGTCTCGACGTCAGACCATCAGCACGAACACACCCCCCATCTTGTCAGTACGTACCCGACATTGTGTTGATGATTGGGGATGAACACGACGTGGGAGGACTCTTCGCGCACCTCCCAGGCGTCAGCGCTCCTTCACCTCGTGTTTACGGCATTTCTATGGCTGTGTTTCCAACCCCAAAGTACAACTACGCAACGCTGTCGAAAAGAACGGCGAGGCATAGCATATATGCAATCAATATGCCCACAGCCGATCAAAACCAAAACATCCAGTCGAGCAGCGTGACAGCAAACACCGTCCTTCCCCCATGAGTCCCACGACACAAGGCAAGTGCATGTGCACGTTACATGGATGTCTCCGACTTGACGAGGTCCGCTATCACAGTCAAAAGGGGAGGAAAGAAAAGACGCACTCGGGCGTAGATCTGTAGCTTGCCTGTACGGGAGGCATCCTCGACAGTCACGACTGGCCGAGAATGCTGACTTGCCGCACCCAATAGGAAACGAGTCATCATGACAGGCAGAAGGGACACTCTAAATCTCCTTCCTTTGTATCTATACCATTATGTGAGGCATCCTTAGACACATTACTCTTCAGGTTGGGTGGAAACGGCGGCATCGGTTGGGGGTTTACGCTATGGTATGATCGAGAAGAATTTAGCTGGTCGATTGGGTTTCTTGTTTCTTTCTCCCATGAAACGACACGACCAGCGCTAGAAGTGCTCATTAGACATGTGGTTATCGTGACACTACCAGTGCGTACAGGAAGACGAACTATAGCTTCTCAATGCTCGTCCTGTTGTTTTTGCTCACGAGCCTTGCAGGGCAACAAGATTTAGGAATAGATTTGGAGATGAAGGAATGACGTTCAATTTGATGTCCAGGGCCGTTGTTGCCAACGTAGACCTGAATGGCATCCAAATTAGCTGTAGATTCGGTCGCCCAAGGACAAGCGCTTTACTGCCTTTGCCAGATCCGTGTGACGGAGTGTCAAGACCCGTTTGCCAGCTGCCATGTCCCAGATTTTGGTCGAGCCGTTCTATGATGGGTAGACGCGTGGCGTGGCTGGGAGAAAACTCGACTCCAGTGATGGCGCCACTTTCTTGGTGCACAAAGACTTGTCGTCGGGTCGTTCGACTTTCGGTCTCGGAGTGAGCTTCACTTCTACTTGCCAGGATAAGACATCGGACTCAACGATCCATGCTCGCAAAGTACTCACTCGCCTGCGTTTATCTACAGCCACCTGTAAAGGTCCGTGTCCCTCCCACACGACATCGACTCTCGTTCACGACGTTCACCCTTGCGGATGACTCTGAACTCGAGGGCCGATGTGAACGTTGATTGTGCTTGGCCACCGTCAGCTTCCATCTTGCTCTACGAGCCTTTTTGTTTGACTTGGGAAGTCCCTGAGATGATTTGGTCGTGCCCGGTGCACCACGAAGACGAGACAAGGACAAGGGCGCGTGCTGAATGAGACTCTGGCCACCGCCGGACCCCAAGTTCGTCATTCGAGCACGCCTATTTTCGGGCCCGGTCCGAGTTCTCACGCACTGACGCGGGGAGCGCCAGACACGAACGAGAATACGCAGCCGCAGAGTGTCAAGTCACACGCCGTGGAACCCGCGCGTATCCCCAGTATCAAACACACACACCTTCCAAAACCACCGGTCACGCAACACCCTTCCTCAAAAACGTCCTTGCAGTCGTCCATGTGCCTCGTTGGTAGTATCATCGGGGATTCGTGAAGTCCCGATGGATGATTCCCAACTGGACTCTTCAAACCGGGGAACCCAGTCTGAACTCCCCAGACGTGGCAGGTGCGAGTCCCCGGAAGACCGGGGCGGAGGGTGACGTGCATCTGAGATCGCGCTGGTCCCGAAACAAGCACGTCTGACTGTTGACCAGGTCGGACGTACTACCGTCGCCGACCTCGTGTGCGTGCCAATTGACCGGCCCGAGTGATTTAGACCTGTCCCTCCAACATGAACCTTTCAGGATTGAAAAACCAGCCGTGGCCAACGGCGGAAACACTACTGAGACGAGCGAGCACAAAAGAACTCTGTTGGGATGACTACGAAGAGCGAGGACAAGGACGACTGCCAACTGTGATGCACGTAACAGTATGCCATCGGGCTTACAGGGATTTTTGAAAAAGATATGTGAGACAATCCGCTTCCCCCTCAAATATATACTGATGGGTATAGATCGTGGAATCGGGACAGGCACAGCGACTAGGTACGACAGCAAATTGAAACGTCCCATCACCGACATGACTCGGCAAACACATGAAGTCCATTCCCCGAGTCCTCTTGTACAACACTACTACGACGCATGTACGTATAACGAATCCCCCCGCCCAACGAAAAAGAAAGAAAACGAGTGCATCAAACAAAAAACGACAGTGAGAGAGTATATGAGTTATAAAAACATCCCGAAAAAATCGCGCTTGGGTGGATCAAACACGTCAGTGTCAATCACTGCGCCGCCTTGGGCGCCTCCACATCCTCCCACTCCCCAAGCCGCTCCCCGCCAGCACAGTTTTCATACAGCCCACGCCGAAGACATATCCGCCTCCGCGCCGTACACGCCCCCTTGACGATCGCAAACACCACGCAACACCCGAGCAGGATCCCAATGATATATGCCGCCAACATCCCACTTCCATGCGATGGATCGAGGAACGCATACGCTAATCGTCGTCGTCAGGCACCGTCTCGCTGCTGTCAAGAAAAAAAAAGGGTCAGACGTACTGTAAAATCCCTGCGTTGCATAGGTGATGTACGCGACCCCAAGGTAACATCCTAGGATGACGACCAGCGGGGCGACGTGCATCCACGGCGCAGGCCCGCCATGCGCCAGCAAGATCTCAAACAACGCAAACGCAGCATTGATCGCGTGTTTGGAAATTTCCGACCACGCTGTACACCAGATCAGCAAAGAGGGAGATCAGAGAAGAAAACACACTGTTATAGGTCGAATCAAACGGCTTCGCAAGCAACGCCCAATACACAATCGTAACGATAAAGGCTGGTCATTCAGCGTGAGCGCGATATCGGCGTGATGAAAAATGGGCGACCAACGGAAGACGACGACGGTCGTGTGCAGCAGGACGTGCAGCAGCTGAAGGAACCGAGGCCAGGTCTGCAGGGGGTATGTCTTCCGCCCACGGAGCGCAAAAGCAAGGGTATGGAACCCTGCGGCCCCAAAGTAGGCGACGAGCCCAATGTAGTTCAAGTTGGTAAAATAGGAAAAGAACCTGCCGCGATAAGGATAAGCTCGTTGCCATCAAGAAGTATGAACCACGAACGCTTCGGGTTGCGGATCGAGCGGGATAGATACGATGACTGTCACCAATCCGTACACGGCTATGGTCAAACGGACGACGGCGAGGACGAGGGGCGAGAGTATAGGGGAGGTGACATAGTGAAAGGCGGGATCGAACGGCGAAGGGACGCCAAACCGTTCAAAAGAGAATAGACCCAACATCGTGGCTGTTGGGAGGGAAGAAAGGGCACCACGTCCTGTTTGTTTTGGGACGGCTAAATTGGCGATCGAGCCTCACGTTGTTTCAGTCGGAGATTCGGAAACAGACATCGATCAGGAGGTCTTGCCTAATCAGAATACAAAGTTGCATGTTTCGGATATCTAACAAGATCCTTTCCGGCATGAATACAAACCAGACAGAGAAAACAAAAGACACACATACTTGCGCGTGATGGGGTGAAACAACATCTCTGAGAGCACTGTCAATTCAATGATGACCCTGTTCATGTTGGATTTTCTGCGCATGTTTGCTTACCTAATCAGTTTCCTTTACTGTACGGCCCGGGTAGCGTACCCTTTAGTAGTAGCCCTTTGCATTGAACAGCTCTTACAAGAATTGGACACCACGGTCTGTCATATGTGGTTGGTTACAAGGGCCTCGTGGATGCGTTGAAACTATTCCGGCCCACTCCAAAATACCAAAGGTTGGTCGTTCCGTTCGACGTCGGGGAAGATCCCGGTGCGGCGTATAGTCGCGTTCCCTACGACAAGGGCGCAAATTTGATCCTCCTCCTTGGTGCGCCAAAGGAGTCTGCCGGATTGCATCTGATAATACAACGGCGACATTACAGCGCACCTTGGAAGGCGTCAATGCTATTCTTCCGTACATCAAGGACTGTGAAGACCTACATCGGTCATAGCGTTACAACTACACAATGGAAGGATCACTCGTACTCTTTCTTTGCTGGTCAAGAGGACAAGATCAGAGCACTTAATACCATCAACTGGAACGTGAGTTTTCCGTGTGTGAATTGAAAGTGTGTGAATACGTACGTTGCACAGGCATGGTTATACAGGGAAGGGGACACGTTGCCAGTTACGTTGGAGTACGACCTGGCGAAACGGTGGGACGCCTCTCGCAATATGGACGTGTCTCAGTTGGACTTGATCTCGAAGCCTTGACAGCGACCAGCAGAGAGTTTCTGGTGGCTGATGACGTTGCATACAGCGGTGTTCCTGGAATGCCTCGAGACGTACTCGGCCCTCCCTACGAACCATGTTCTCAATCTCGACGGGCTCTATCGGTTCTCGCAGACGACCAATGCGGAGATCCGCATGCGATTTTACCTTATCGCGCTCAAAGACCCTGTGTCCCAGGTAGCGAGGCAGTTCGTCCAAGGGGTGCTCGACTGGGTAATTGTCCAGGGTTGGATGAAGTTCTGCGGGCCGTTGTTTAGGGCTGCGAACGGGGTTCATCGGGAGATGACCCTCGCAGCGTATAATAGCGCTCGGATGTTGTTTCACCCCATCGCGCGCAAGATGACCGAGCAGGTGTGTCTTTTTATTTTCTTTGTCGGTAATAGACTCGTGTTCACGCCGGGTTCTTTTAAAGGACCCGGAGAAGTTGGGTTAGATGCGTAAATCCCGTAACATGCAACTTTGTATTCTGATTGGGCAAGGTCCCGGCTACCAAAGAATTCCTAGTCGATGTCTCTCCATCTCCGACTGAAATGGTGTGAAGCTCCCTCACCTCTTCAGCAGCGCCTCACCGACGTTGGCCGGCACTGGCTTGGTACTGAAAACAAAACAGGACGTGGTCCTCGGGCCCTTTCTTCGCTCCCAGACACCCAAGATGTTCGGTCTTTTTTCCTTTGAACGGTTTGGCGTCTCCTCGCCGTTCGATCCCGCATTTCACTATGTCACCTCTCCTGTACTCTCGCCCCTCGTCCTCGCTGTCGTCCGTTTGACCATAGGCGCGTACGTGTCGGTGGCAGTCATCGTAGCTATCCCGCTTGATCCGAACCGCGACATGTTTGTGGTTCATACTTCTTGACGGCAAAGAGCTTATCCTTGTCACGCAGGTTCTTTTCCTATTTCACAAACCTGAGCTACATTGGGCTTGGCGCCTACTTTGGGGTCGCAGGGTATCATACCCTTGCTTTTGCGCGCCGTGGGCGGAAGACATACCCCCTGCAGACCTGGTCTCGGTTCCTTCAGCTGCTGCACGTCCTGCTGTACGTCTCTGTCGTCGTCTTCCGTTGGTCGCCCGTTTTTTCTTCACGCCGATTTCATGCTCATGATGAATGCCCAGCTTTTCTCGTCTCGATTGTGTATTTCACATTACTCAGGAAGCCACTCAAGACGACCTTTGACGGTGTGTTTTTACCTCTTGGTAATCTCCCTCTTCGCGTGTAATCGCTGACCTACCTTGTACAGTGTGGTCGGTTGTTTCCAAGCACATGATGAATATTGCATTTGCGCTGCTTGAGATCTTGCTGACGCATTGTGATCCTGTACCGTGGGTGCACCTCGCCACACTGATCGCCATCCTGGTGAGCTATCTTGGGATCGCGTACATCACCCGTGCAACGCAGGGAAAATACCGTACGTCTGACCCTTTTGTTTTCTCGACGGCAGCGAGACGGTGCTAGCTAACGACGACAATCAGCGTATGCGTTTCTCGATCCTGCGCATGGAAGTGGGATGTTGGCGGCATATATCATTGGGATCATACTCGGGTGTTCCGCGGTGTTTGCGATCGTCAAGGGGGCGTGTGCGGTGCGGAGGCGGATTTCCCTTGGGTGTGGGCAGTACAAAAACTGTGCTGGCGGGGAGTGGCTCGGGCATGACGACGTGGAGGCGCCAAGGACGGTACAGTAACGTGTTTGATCCGCTCAACACCGTACGTTTCTGTAACTTGTGTACGCTCCCACCGTTGTTTTTTGTTTGGGGCACTTTCTCTTTCTCTCATCGGACAGGGGGATTTGGTATTACATACATGGGAAGACACAATGGATAGAACAGTATTCAGTCCTGTGCTAAACAGAGTATATCTGGAAAAACTCACGAACTGCTGTAGCACTATATAGTATCTATAGGCCTTGTAGACTTCCGGGACTGCCAGAGCGATCGAGACGGAGACCATATAGACGGCAGAAGTGGAAAGGGCGACGCAACGAGCGACGTACCTGAGGCGCATCAGCCACCTACCCATCATTACAGGCGACCTACCAGCCATCCGAACCCACCGCGTCGTCGAGGGCGCACGAAAACGCGACTAGAAACCACCATGCGGACTCACCAAGTTACGCAACTGCGTCGAGATCGAGTCAAGCAAAGATGAGTGCGCGTACCTAGAGTCGACAACGCGCCTTACCATATAGGGCAGTCGCTCAAGCGTAGCGCGACGGGCCCTCAACGACATATAACGAATCCCCCGCCCAAGAAGAAAATAAGAAATACAGTGTCTCCAAACAAAAAGCAACAGCGGGAAAGTATATAAGTTATAAAGACATCCAAAAAATCGTGCCCCCGACGGCGATGGAAGGATCAAGCACGTCAACGTCGATCATCGCACCGCCTTGGGCGCCTCCAGGTCATGCCACTCCCCGCCAGCACAGTTTTCGTACTGCTCACGCCGGAGACATATCCGTCTCCGCAGCGTACACAACCCCTTGACGATCGCAAACATCACACAACACCCGACCACGATCCCAACGATGTATGCCAACATTTTCCAAATTCCATTCTCTGGATTGAAGAACGGATACGCTGATTGTCGCCGTCAGGCACCGTTTCATTGCTGTGAAGAAGAAAAAGGTCTGACGTACGGTATTTTCCCTGCCTTGCATAGGTGATGTACGCGACCCCAAGATAGCCCCCCAGGATGACGATCAGTGGGTAGAGGTGCGTCCACGGTGCAGGTTCGCCATGCGTCAGAAAAATCTCAAATAGCGCAGACGCACTATTCGTCCCGTGTTTGGTAATATCCGACCAAGCTGTACTCCAAGGTCAGCGATCACGCGCCAAGAGGGAGAAAAAAACACACCGTCAAAGGTCGTCTTAAACGGCTTCCTGAGCAATGTCCAATATATGATCGTAATGAGAAAAGCTGGTCATTCATCGTGTGAGCGCGACATTGGCATGATGAAAAACATGCGACCAACGGAAGACAGTGACGGTCGTGCGCAGCAGGACATGCAGCAACTGAAGGAACCGAGGCCAGGTCTGCAGGGGGTATCTCTTCTGTCCACTGCGCGCAAAAGTAAGGGTATGATACCCTGCGACCCCAAAGTAGGCGGAAAGCCCGAAGTAGCTCAGGTTTGTGAAATAGGAAAAGTATCTGCGAGATAAGGATAAGCTCATTGCGATCAAGAAGTATAAACCACGAACATGGCGCGTTTCGGATCGAGCGGGATAGCTATGAAGAATGCCGCCAACCCGTACGCGGCTAAGGTCAAACGGACGACGGCGAGGATGAGGGGCGAGAGTATAGGGGAGGTGACATAGTGAAAGGCAGGATCGAACGGCGAAGAGACCCCAAAGCGCTCAAAAGAAAACATCATGGGTGTTTGGAAGGGAAGGGAGGGCTCGAGGACCACGCCATGTTTTGTTCTAGGACAGCACCAAGCCTGGCAGTGCCGGCCAGCATCGGCGAGGCACTGCTGAAGGGTGCCTCACATTATTTCAGTCGGAGATGGAAAGAAATTCCCTGTTAGTCGAGATCTTGCCCAATCAGAACAGCTATAGCTGGTGATTCTGGCACCAATCATACTATTTTCTTAAGACAGTACAGTCAAACCCCTCTTACAGTCTTTTTCATGGGAAGTTTACAAACTCAAATGCACCAACTTTGACCAGCTCTGTCTCCACCAAAATACTTTGATCTCATTGCCATTTGATCTAAGCAAATCTATTGCACACAGGTGGATGAAAGAACTGGATGAAGAAAATAAGGTACAGTCATCAACTGGCAAGTGAGACACAAAACTTGGGTGGGCTTGTTTCACAGCTCAACATATTTTTATGTAGATCAGAATAGAGTAACATGATAGCTGTCATATGCCGCTTTCTACAAGTCCAACTCCGGTCTCTGCTCCTCAACTCCACACCAACTCCGGTGTGATTTCTCCTATCCTTTGGTCACCTGACCTTCGGACCATTTCCGTTCCTTTTTTGTACATCCTTGTTCTTACTTACTCCGTTTGTATTAGTTTCGCTTCTTGTTCCTTCCGATAGACCTGTGCTTTGCACAGCTCCGGTACTCCGGTGTTTATGTTCCCGTCTTACTCATTCCCTTGTTCTGTCTTACTAACATTTGTAATACTCTGGTAACACTCCGTTCCAGCTTAGCAATCCGGTGTAACTCCGGAGTATATAAACTCTGTAAATTCATTGTAGATAGTTCAGTTCGAATATCGAATTAACTTCCTCCTGTTCCTCCTGCACTTGAGTCTCTAAGACTCTCCTCTCTGACCTACGACTCTGAGGACCGTGAGTACAAGGGCGCGACACATAAGTCCTGCGCCAAGAGTCCTCGCCCCTCTCCGACTCACCCCGTACCCCTCGGTACCTCCGACACTCCGAAACTCCGGACTTCCCCCCAGGAGGATCCGAGTTTAACAATAGCTAAGTACCATTGAATGTCTCATGAAATTTTTATGCTGGTCAGCAAGTGGTTAAGCATGAAAGTTATATAGCCTTATTGCCTAACCACCAGCAAGTGAGACATTCAAATATGGTATAGTCTTAAACCATTGCTTATTGGCAAAATTATCAGTCACGATCAGAGTGTGTGTTGTTCTTGTTTCCACCAGTGTTCTCATTGTCACTTTCATCTTCATTTTCACCAACCTCCTTGCCAACCTCCTCATTGACTGCTTTGGATCCTTCATTGACAAGTGCAGGCTTTGGAACTGGCTTGTCAAGTTTTCCAAGTTTTGGCTTTGGCCAACATGTGTGACATTTCTCCAATTTGGCACAGTCTTTCTCCTCCTTTCAAAGCTGCAATTCCTCTTGGAATACCTTTTGGTTTACCTCGTTACATTCCTTTTGAGCTGCCTCCTTCACTTTCCAAGCTGACAACAGTTCACTTTGCTTGTCTCTTTGCTTTCACCTTACCTCATGAGCAGCATCTTGTTCTGCTATGGATTGGTGGTGTTTGATGACTCAATTGTAAAATTCATCACCAGTAAGCAGCTTTGGAAGACCATTTGCATTGAGCTGACCCTTTTTTGCCTTCTTTTGTTTTTCCTTGTGGTTAGCCAGCTCCTTAGTGACCTGGTCAAGATACATGGCTTGTAAGACAAGTGTGGCTTGTGATCCAACCAGTGCACTCTTGTATTGTGCCTCACAGGAGTAGGCTATTGACAATGCATCCTGATAAGCCCTTTCCTTCTCATTGCATGGTTTCTTGTCTAATAATGTGCATTTCCACTTTTGTGTTGGAGTCAGGGGTGTGAGATAGGTTGGGATTTGATGGGATGAATTTATTGGTGTCCCATCAACTAGAAATGCAGTGGATATGGATTCCAGCATGCTAATAGCATTTTTAGCAATCAGATGCCAGGCTAGTGTAGTTTCAGAATGCAATGAACCAATAGTGAACTTGGGAGTATTTTCTCCACTTGATTCTTGTAGTTTTTGATATTGACGCATGAATGATGACAAGATGTGGACCAGGCTGGATAATGCAAGTGGAAAGTGCCTGCTTGCATTGCATGATGTTTCCAGGCTTGGTGCCATCATGTCATTTGTTATCACATTAGGATTGAATGGGTGGACACCTGTTTTTCAGAATGTGGCTTGAACATTTTCAGTGGTAAGTGTCTCCAGATGTGCACAAGCATAGATGGAGATGAAGTTTTCCTTTGATACAGCCTTTTGTGTTGATCCTTCAAATGCATTACACTCCTGCAACCAGGCACATTTGAGTGGTCCAAAAATAATGACATCAAGTCCCTGGTATGCATGTGTTCCATATGCCAGGTAATAGAGTATATAAATATTGTTGTTCCTAGCACATTCAAAAAACTCCTTCATATAGTGTGAGTTGTGCCTGTCCACCAGCAGCAAGTGGACATGTCTATTTGCCTTGGTGTGTGTTTTACTGTCAAAGTCCTATATTCACAAGTGGCCAATCTCACCATCTTTCCAGCCCTTTGGAGAGTGTGTGATACTTCGACTGGTGAGCAGCTGATTTATTTGAATAATAATCCTAAACTCATAAAGCATTCAACTTATTATCTTGATGCCAGCTTGTTGAGAAACCTTGGCCCTTATAAATGACAGTAGGGGGAATATTGTTGCCATCTGTACAAATTGCCACCATGACAGTAATGTTTTCTCTATTCCCATCATATTGTTGGTGTTGAGTCTTTTGATTGGCAGCACCAAATACTCACTCCTTTGCTGCTGTTCCAGGTTGGAAACCTGTCTCATCAGCAGCCCAGATGCAATCTGAGCCAATCTGATGTTTTGTGATTGTGTTTCTGAGTAAGGTAAATCATGCTTCATTTGTATTCTTGTTCACTGCATGTCCATGTTTAGCTTTCAATGAGATGCTCCAATATCTTCTGAGCTCATCACCATGTCTTGAAAGAAAACAGCCTGTCCAGTTAGACTCAACACCAGCCTTGTTGAATGTGTCGCCCAAGTGTGCATGCAGAATGCAGTCAACATGGTATTTTAGTGTTCTATGATTGAATGGAAAGTCTCTTGCAGCAAGCTCAAGACAGTATGCCACAATGGACTCTTCCTTGGCAGGGGTAAGGTGTTTATTGGTCTCAAGATTAGCTTCCTGTTGTCCTTTTCTTCCCATTGCTCAACATTGCACTGTTTCAACTGCCACTGTTACATTTCTATGCTTCTTCTGGATCTCTGTGAAACGACTAGCCCCTCAGGACCAACCGCTTACCCTTAGAATCAAGTAAGAGGCCTTGGACGGACAGCGGAATCTCTCTAGGATTGGCTAGGAAACTCCAAGAGAACAAGACTAGGGAAAATCCTA